>PISX010006702.1:0-50000 GCA_004024625.1 Mellivora capensis | reverse complement strand
TAGAGAGTTTTTAGGAGTGGAGTGATGTGATCTGATTTATGTTTTTAAAAGATCATCAGTGTCACTCATCCATCTGATGTGGGTCCCCCCCCCCCCATAAAAGGGTTTCAGGGCACACTGACCGCTCTGGCTGCGGCATGAGGTCGCGCTGCTGAGCTGCACAGGGAGGAGCGTGGCCTGGAAGAGGACACAACAGCTAAGCACGAATGGCAGAAGGCGTGGGAAGGAGGAGGGTGACGGGAATCGGGGTTTGTGTTGAAGGGCCTGCAACACGGAGTGGAATGGAGCACAGGGTACGAGGGTGGGAGAAATGGAACCAAAGGGAAGACGGGGTCCAGACTGCACAAAAACCTAGTCGACCAAGCCAAGGAGACTGGATTGAGTCCTAAGGGCAATGAGTTCCTGGTGACATAGTCAGATTTCTGCTTTAGTGGCTGTGTGGATGGTGATTAAAGTGGGCAGGACTGGCAGCAGAAGGACATGTGAGGAGTGTGGCCATCGCGGGGAGCAGAGATGATGAGGACCTAGAGCAGGGCAGTGGGAATGGAGAACCTTCCCTGGGTTTGAGGGCGGCTGAGGCTATGAGCAACAGGGCTTGGAGATGAACTGTTATGTCAGGGAGCTGAATGTGGGGTCCGGAACCGGGCAGGGGCACTGGGTGGAGGGAGCGGGGGGGTTCTCTGGCCTTCACTCTGTGGACCAGGGACGAGGAGGCGATCTCTTTTGCTCTGTTAGGTTGCAACCGGTGTTAGCGGACACCGAGACTGAGCAGGGAGATGCATTAAGAAAGGAGGGGCCCTTTCTTGAAGGGGATGACAGTGAGCAAGACCTTCCCAGCATTTGTGCTTGATGGGCAAGGATGGACAGTTCGATCCACCTAGCCCCTAGTATTTTCCACCTGCTAAACCCAGTTCTCATCCAAGAATCTTCATTAGAGCCTTCCTCTAACAGCAGCACAGAAAACCGAGATTCTTACTGCTGTGGTCTTCAGAACCTCAGGCCAGCCATCCTTGAGCACCGGCCTGTGCCATGCTCCGGAGTGACAAAGAGGAGCCGAAAGCAAGAGAGAAGAATCTCTCAGGAAAATCATGGTGCTTGACGTATAATCCGCCCGCCCTCTCCGTCCCTCCGTCGCCTGACCCCCACCAGCCTCTTGTCGCTCTTCTTCTTAATAGTTTTTGAAAAGTTAACAGGGTGAAAAAAAACAAGGTTTAGGCACACATTATAAAGAAGGCATATAAATATATATCTTGCAGCTTCAGCAACTTGGGTTCGTATCAATTTTCTTCAAGTCAGGGAAACTGAAAAAAACCAAACACAAAACAGAGGCATTTTCCAGAGCAGTCTTCAGCCCTGTTTTGAGAAATGCATCTCTCACTGGGGATTTAAGAGCCACAACTACTAATTTAGTGTAATTTTAATGAACCTATGTGGGTGGAGACTTCTGGCACTTGTTGCTGATGGTCTCTATCCTCCTCGATGCCTGGCCAACAGAAGCAGAAACTTCTTTAGACAAGACTGTTTTCTTGGCCTCTGTATAAGTTATAATGTATCGGTCCAGGGTAGGGCTGTATAAACTTTTCCAGCTCTCTTACCACCCAGTGGCTGTGTGTTGTCTTGGGTAGTGTTACTTCACCTTCCTGAGCCTCAGTTTCCTTGTCTGTAAAATGGGGATTATCATGGGGTCTAGAATACAGATTCTGGAGCCAGACTGTCTGGCTTTCTGCCTTAACGCTGCCACTTACTCTGTGGCCTTATTAGGGAAGCTACTTTACCTCCCAAGCCTCAGTTTCCCAATCTGTGAAGTGGGGATAACGACGGTGCCTTCCTCCTTGGGCTGTTATGAAGGTTGGAAAGCATTTATAATCCACTGCATGGAGGGGCCCGCCCAAGAAGTGGGCCCCAGGGAAGCACCAAGCACTTCGCACGTCCGATTTTAGTATGTGCTAAATAAGTAAAAAGGAATTTTTAGAAGCTAGAGTGAGCAAATGTATATGAAGCCACGTGGCTGGTAGGAAGTAAGTGATTGAGATCGGCAGCCGGATCCCTGCGTTCCCGCCCCCACTTCCGGCCTGTCTCCGGACAGGGCATATGCTCAATGCGAGGTATGTAGTTACTGGTGACAGCTTCATCAGCTCTAGGAAATACGTGTCCCTCTCTGGCCTTCAAGGTTTATACTCTTTCTTTGCAAGTGGAAGCTGGTACTGATTTCAGAACCTTCTGAGGGGAGATGTGATTTTCCTTATTTACTAACATTTACTTGGGCTGGTGGCCGGGACACCCAAACTACGTTATGAATCAGGCAGAGGATAACAAGATCTGCAGTACTGTACAGATTACTCACTAATTTGACATTTGGGGATTTTTGCGAAATGGTAGGGAACATTTGACAAGATGCAAATTGCTATATCCAAAAAGTACATTTGACTCCAAGGATGCATGATGTTCTCCCCTGATGGGGTTACATTCGTCCCTAGCCTCAAATGTTGCGTCCTGACAAGGTGCCTTGTTTTTTTTTTTCCCCTCCTAAAGAAACAAGGTTGAGAGTTTTGCTCCGAAAATGCAATAACTAAGATTCGTTGAGCACCTACTATGCGTCGGGTGTCTTGACATCTTTTGTCACATTAAATCTTCATGGTAATCCTGCACAATCTGTATCATTAGTACTTGTATTTTTCAGTAAGGAGAATGAAGTTCAGAGGGGGTGAGCCACTTGCCTAAGGCCACCCAGCTCTGAAGTTCCGAAGCTAGAATGTGAGCGAGCAGCTACCCATCCCTAGAGTCCAGATTCCAATTCAGCAGGCTCTCGAGGCACCAGAGCACCATGGGATTCTGACCCGGTTCTCCTACGATTAAGGAGGGGTGGAGGGAAGGCAAACTTCTTGCCAAGTCCTTAGGGTTAAACAACTGGGCAGCACCCATGGCCATGAAACTTTGTTCTATACCGTTTTACAAGGAGGCCTGAATGACTTGGTAATCTAGAGCTTTGAAGAGCTTTCTCTTATCATGATATTGTTTTCAAAGTCAAACAAGGAAGACTGTGTTAAGGGAATGAGATCTGCCCTCCCAGTCCCCCTCCCCTGAAGCCCGGTTATCGCCCTCACATTATTTTTGGCACCTTACCATACTACTGAGACTTACCATCCCCTGTCAGGCAGATTTTCTCCCTGCTTTCTATTGGCTCTGGGAGAACAAAGCGGGCATGTGTGTGGGATCTGGGTGTGAGCCACATCAAATGCCCAGGAAATAGGAATTGAACCCTTGGGGAAAACTTGACTTCTGGGGGGTCATTCTTGGGAAAGCCCAGTTGTATGGAGGGGCTATTACAAGAAGAGTGTCCCTGGAGAGGCACCACACCTATCAAAAGAGCAAATAAATGCCTCCTGCTGCAAAGACCTCTCCAAAGCTACTCTCTTCAGTAGCCATTTTAAATGAGAGATAACAATCGATTTACCAGGAGGTAAGAAACCTCTAGAATTTGCCATATATTTGCTTACCACTGTTCTTCGCTATCTTTGTAGGTACATTGGGCCTGCCCAGAGCAACAGTAGGTTTCTCAAGACCTACTGTTGTATCCTCTGTCTTGTTCTTCCCAAACTGCTGCATAGTGTTGTCTTGTGGTACATGCTTAAGACATGCTTGTCGAAATGACAATAATCCTTGGGACAAAATCCAACCTGTGAATTTTCATACTTTAGTACTGAACACTTTAAATATTGGTAGTGACTAAGTTCTTTTTTTCTCTACTTGAGACTATTTAGAACATGGTTTTTAGAAAAGGATGCTGTAAAAAAACAGCAATGTACATGGATACATTTCAAATATCTGGAGCAAAAGGCTGACACAGAGTTTTCCCTACCTTTTTGGCCATGAACATCCTTTTTCAACCTTCACAAACCTTCTTCGACCCCTCTGTATGATCATGTGGTACTTTTAGTATCTGTTAATTGAGGGGAAAAAAAAAACACACTGGCAAAATGCTTTTATGGTAATTTTTAGAATTCACTTCAATGACACAGATGGACTGTAAAGAAAAGAGTCATACAGTTTGTGGCCCAGGGTTTAACCCGCTTTCCAGCAGCGCTTGGTGTTTGCGGAGACGAAGGCGCCGGGGCCACCTCCGCGAACTGAGAGGCGCCGCAGGGCGGTGGCTGGGAGGGGCGGGGGAGGCCAGCTTGGCGATCGGCGGGCCGAGGATTTGGAGGCATTTGGCTTCCATGGATTTGTCTTCCTTCACTTCCTTTTCTATACAGTTGAAAGCTACAGCAATGTTAGCAGTTGCAACTCAATTAGGAGTGCTAATTCCAAATGCACACTGGTGAATGGATGGTTTATTCTTCTGGGACTTAATTACTCTAGAAGTGGTCCAAGTAAAACTGGCCCCACTTAAAGCCTCATTGTCCATTGTCCAAATGGTCTTCTAAATGTCACCGTCAGAGGCAAGGAGACAGCACGGACTAGTGAATCAACCTCCACCCTGCTCATCCGGAGGCCTCCGCTGTAAGTCTGAGTCTGTCTCTAATTGGCTGGTCCAGTCCCTGCAGCGCTCCGGAGCAGTCCAAACTCACCTGTAAAATGGGAAGATGGAAAGAGGTGACCTGCGAAGTGCCTCCCAGGTTTTGTCGTGGACAGATCCCCAGTCATGGCACCGGAGCACCCAAGCCGTCTTGCCCAGTACCAGGGGCCACCCAGCTTCTCCTTCCAGCGAAGCCCACTCCCCGCACATCCTCGCCCCCCGAGGGCTGCCCTCCCAATATTGCTCTGGGTCTCTCAAGAGGGGCGGGTTTCATTTTTGATGTCCTATTATTAACCTTTTTCCAAGCTCTGTTTTCCAAGTTTAGGTCGGCTCATCAGAGTTGAACATGGACTGTTTGGATTTTTGCCCAAGCTGTTCTCCGAGCCTGATAGCACATTCATTACTCCCTACCCATGGTTTCTGCTAAATGACCTCGTTAGTGCTCTAATTACATGTTGCTCTTCGGCAAGCTAGGGGTGGGGGTGGATGAGTTAACGAAGGCTGAGGACTGAGATGGAGTACGTTGTAAACACACTGAATGCCGCCTACCTTCCCCTGGCCTGATTACCCATGGGGAGCTGAAAGGGAAGCTTTATGCTTTCTTCTCCTCTTCTTTTGTCATTACACATTAAAGATAATCATAACGCATACCCAATGTGCCGGTGGTAGTCGCGAAGGCATGAATTTGGAAACTGGATGGTAATATTTTTACAACTCAGTGTATGTGGGACCAGAGAATAAAAACCAAGCCAACAAACAAAAAGCAAAAGCAAAGAAAAACAAAACAAAAAAACCTGGGGGGGGGGGGAATGAAGACAAAAGTAGTTTGAGCACCTATCTTGTGCTCATGTAGGATTTTGTTCATCCTACCAACAACCTTATGGGCTGGTTATTGTGCTTGATTTACTAATGAAGGAGCAGACTCAGGAGGGCCTAACTGTTTTCCAAGAGCACAGAGCAAGTATATGGCAGAGTTAGGAATTGAATACAGGTGTCTCTGACTCCATATCCCAATATCTCATGCTACCTCCCCATCAGATCATTTATTCACTCATTCATTCATTTATTCAACAGACCTACTGTGACTTCTATGACAAAGTAGAATCACATAATTAGAGTTTCTTTATTGCTATTTTGTACTTAATTCTCCAGTTTCTTCAGATGAATCTAAACTCATAGTGTCTTCTCTAATAATTTTCCGTCCTCTCAGGGTTCCTCCATGTTGTGGGTCAGATCAGAGACCTGATATTCAGGACCCTGGCAGGTCTATTGAAAGGTTAGCTTGAGCAAACTTGTATTTTTCAGTTAAGGAAACTGAGGCTCAGTGGCTTATTGAAGCAGCAAACTTCTCACTCCAGTACATTCCAGGGATGCCAAGAGTATAGTTGAATTTACTTAGTGATATAAATCTCAATCTTGGGACTCCTGGGTGACTCAGACGGTTAAGCACCTGCCTTAGGTTCAGGTAATGATCACAGGGTTCTGGGATGGAGCCCTGAGTCGGTTGGGATCCCTGCTCAGCAGGGACTCTCCTTCTCCCTCTCCCTCTTCCCCTCCCCCTGCTTGTGTGCTCACTCACTCCCTCTCTCTCTGTTCCGCTTCCTTTGGTGGGGGGGTGTTAAGGAAAACCAGTGCAGTCAAATACTTTCACTCATCCCTGTGGAATTCTCTCTGCCACATTTTTTTTAAAAAGTGGCAAATGCAATATGTTGAGTGTTGAGAGATGTCCCCACTTAGGACAAAATAAATGATGTGATAGTAACAGGATGCAATTTTAGCCAAGTGATGAACTTTCTTAAAACCAGGGGTCTTACCCATCTGATTACTAATTAGTATTTCAACGTAGAACTTGGAATTCTGCAAAGCAAGCATTTAAAAATGTGTGCATTGGTTATTTGACAAACTGTCAAGATACTGGTGCAGGCTTAATGTATTAGTTTATTCTATAGTAATCAGGTTGTTATTATAACTACAAGAAAACTAAAAAAATAACCTTCACCGTCAAATCAACCATAGGAAAGAAACTGAAAGAAAAGAAAAAACAAAAACAATGCAACCCACAGCTTTGAGCTGTTCCCTGAATCTATAGTATGTTTGCTGAATTGGGGGTGGGAAGCAGCAGGAAACCATTACTGCATGTGATCACAGTTGTAATGATTCCACTAGAACATAATAAACTTATAATATGTATGCCTTGAAATAAATTATAGATCCCACGGTAAAAGGCAACTCCTTATTCCACATTTATCAGTTTGGGAGAACTGCTCCCTTCTTTTGCAAATAACTCATTAAGCTGCATGTTTCAGTACAGAATAACTTTTGGAAGAATTATTCAAACCTTCTAAAGTAATTCCCTGCTATTCCTCTTCTATTTTTAATAACCAAAAACATACACAGGAGAAGCAAACCCACCTCTGAAATTTTTTGAATGACTGGACAAGGCAGTGTTAAAAATTCAACAGCACTAATTACTAGCGGAGCAGTATAAAAACCTCCGAATAAATGTCAGCCTAGGAGATAAGCTCTTATCTTAATCTAATGACTCCACAGACTTAATTTGTCAGGCCAGCCTAGTTGATGAAAAACAGGTTTCTATTCTCCAGTGTTAGCAGGAGCATCTTTCCAAATCTTTGAAGTTGGATAGTAATACCATCAGTGTCATCCCATAAGAGGCTTGTGACGAAGCCAATTTAATTCCTATTGTCCTATTACGCTAATTAAGGTTGTTCCACCCCTGTTGGACAAATATCTAAAAGTAAAGCCATGTATTTTTAGATTTTCTACATTTTGAACTAATCACCCTCAACTCCCCATGTTTTGTGCTTTTTTTCCCCCATAGTGCTGGGACATCAAGGACCATCTGTCTTCATATGGGGAGGCTGAGATCTCCAGAGAAATCCATTAAGTCAGAGGAATCCACTCACTGAGAGGCAATGTTGTAGCAGAGTCGTTAAGAGTGGGGGTTCTGAGGCAGAAAGGCCTGGGGAGTGTTTTGCTCTGTCACTTACAAACTGCGTGAACTTGGGTAAATTTCTTAAACTTTCTCAGCCTCAGTTTAATCATCTGTAAAATGGAGGGTAATTACAGATGTCAGGAGGGTTAAATAAATAATGCATGCTAAGTACTGATAGTGCCTGATCCTTACACTTAGGCAGTTCAACTCTCATTCATTCACTGGCTCGTTTGTTCATTCGATCATTCATTCATTCAATCAACAAATACATATTGAGTCCTAACAAGTCTTCAACAGATACTAGGTGATATAGGACATATGAAGACCCAAAAAGTAGGACCTTTTGCCTTTGAAGGAGTTTGATGTAGTAGGAGTTTGATGAAGGAGTTTGAAGGAGTATGAACTTAAGCTCAAGTTTGAAGGAGTTTGTATGAACCAAGCTCAAGCCTGGCATAATCCGCTGATCTCACCACATCTGGGAAGGAAATGCCACAGACATACAGTGACTTTTCACTCAAACTCCATGGTGAACGTTTTTGCTGGCTTTCCAGTAAAATGGGGATGTCACTTTCCATCTCAGAGGCCTAGTGTGCAGATGACATGAGATTATGTGTAGCGGACAGCCAAATGTTGGTGGCCTCTCAGTTCCTTTCTTATCTCTGTGACCCAGAATCACACGCATGGTATGAGCAAATCTGATGAATTCTCCTCCATCTTGTGTCATCTCAGTCTCATTGGTCAATGTGATGACTTTCCCAGCAGCCCTCACTTCCTCTGCTCACTCCCCTCTTCACTATTGGCACTGCGCCATACTGATTCTCCATGTTACTGAATGTCACTTGGAGATATTTGTTGATATTTATTGTTTCTTTGATTTCCTCGCCTTAATAGCGATGACACAATTTCTTTCAAGCTTCCTGAAATTCATGTGTATACTTAAAAAGTATGTATTGAGAGTCTTTTAAGTACCAGGAACCCCACGTGGTATCAGGGACACCAAAATATGTGGGTGCAGCCACACCCTTACTGGGGTGGTAAATGCTGTGACAGAGGCTTCTAGGGTCAACAGGAGCAGGGGCAGGGGCCATGGGGGTGACATTCGGTTCAGACTGGGAACTCACTTGGGAAGATTTTCCAGAGGAGATGACTCTCAGGCTTAGCTCTGAAAACTGAGCAAAAGTCAGCCCCGTGAAGGCATAGGGAAAGGAAATTCTGGGTTGAAGAATCAGCACACGCAAATGGAAGGAAGTAGTTTAGTTAAGAGTGAAGAGCCTGAGGGAAGGCGGTGGGAGATGAGGTGGAAATGAAGTATCGCAAAGGTCTTGTGCGCCGAGGGGTTGGAATTTCACCCTGAAACTGACTGGAGTCGAGAGGAATGGGGTCTGTGTCGGTGTTCTGGTTCTCCTCACTACTTTCCTGGGCTCTGATTCCATCATCTCCCTCACGCCTCATTGAGCACCCCAGCAGCCTGCTCTCGGCATCCCTTTTCACCTGGGCTCCTGTTAGCTCCTTTGGCTTCCTCTGTTCAAACGCTTTGCACTCTATTCTACCTGGACAGTTTTTTTTTTCTTGTAACATGCAGAACTGCTCAGGCTTTGAATCCTCCAGCCATGACATTCCTGTTGCTTTTGCCATCTCTTACCCTTTTGCCTTGTCCCCTTCTTCCCTCCCTCAAAGCCTCGGTGAGACGTCCATTGTTTGACACTAACCACCCTCCTGGTCCTAAGCCCTCTCCACCACTGGCAAGAATCCCATGGGAGCTTCTCTTGCCAACCTTGCTAAGCCCCATCTACTCCCAGCCTTTAACTTCACCCATTCCGCCCACTGGCTGGAGAGAATGGACCAACCTTAGCTAATAATGCCCCTTATCGCTTACAGTGTCTGGTTTTCAGATGAGCCCTCAGTACTGGCCTTTTCCTCATGTCTGCTAGATTCACTTTCCCATTCCCTCCTGACACACTGGGGCCATGCCTGTGTGTAGAAGACAGGTTGGTTTGGTGGGCATGCCTAATGTGCCCTAGGAGCTGCCCTTTACATGGCTGTGTTTTTCGGCATGTATCTCACCACCCCCGCCCGCCCCTCCCGACACAGGTGTTTGGAAAAGGGTGAACATGTATTATGGATCCTACTGGGCAATCTGTTGACCATTGCCAATCAGAGAGACAGCAAGAGAGGGAACACAAGCAGGGGGAATGGGAGAGGGAGAAGCAGGCTTCCCGCCGAGCAGGGAGTCTGATGGGTTCAATGTGGGACTCGATTTGGGGCTGGATTCCAGGACTCCGGGATCATGACCCAAGCAAAAGGCAGACACTTAATGACTGAGTCATCCCCGTGCCCCGCCAATCAGATTTTCTTCTGACAGTTTGCTCCTGTATCATTTAAAGAGATTGCCTTTTGCTTGAGCTTCCTTCAATGAATTTTTATTACTTTTGAACCAAAAGCCTTTACAAGATGGCCGTTGCTCCTCAAGCGTCAAACTTCTCCTGCTCCCCTCCCTCTCTTTAGTGAATTTTAGTAAGAAAATAGAGGCTCTATCACCAGAAGTCCACCTGTTTTCAACTCTATTTCACACTAGTTTTGCCTTTTCTCAGAGACACTCATACCTGGTTCCTTCTTAAAAGTACAATTACAAATTTATCTACATTTATGAAGGACGTATTTCTGCTACTTTATGTTTTCTATTTACTATGCTTTTTAATCTTTTTGTTTCTCGTTGCGTGGGTTGGCTGAGATTGCTTTATTCCTTTTTTCTTCTACTCGTTTGGAACTTACACTTACTGTTTCTATTCTTTTAGTAAATTTTCCCAGACTTTAACATCTATATTCAATTTGCATCTTTCCCTTGTCCTAGCTTAAAGTTAATCACTGTCTCTATTATTCTCTTCCTAGAAGCTTTAACTTTCATCTGAATAAGTTTCTATAGATCCTATATTAGAATTACCTAGGTAATGGAACTATATGATAAAATACAGGAATAATTGGTATTATTATCTATAATTGATACTTATTTAGATTTACTAACATGTCTTATAAAGTTTTTCCACATATTGCTTTTTCCTTCATGGTGAATTTTTTCCCCTTACCAAATACATCTTTTAGTAATTACTTTTTTCTTTTTTTAAAGAAAGATGTGGTTAATAATTTTTTGAATCCCGCCTGTTGAATGTTAGTTTGCATAGAATTCCAGACTCATAGTAGTTTCCCTTGCCGCTTTGAAAATTATTCCAGGGGTGTTTTATGCTCATTGTTGCTAATGACAAGTCTGTTGTCAATATGATTGTTGTTCTTTTATAGGTTGTCTCTCTTTTTAAAGTTTTCTTTAATTTTGATATTAAGCACTTTTGATATTATGCATTAGGAGGTATCTAGGTGGGGATTTTTAAAATTTTGCTTTTCTTGGTACTTGAGGGACTTGGTCAGTCTCAGAGCTCACGACTCTCTTCACTTCTGGAAAATTCCCATTACTCTCTCTCTATAGTACATTCTGTGTAAGCTGCATTATTAAACTGTATTATATATATATCTGTATTATAAAACTACTATTAGGAGATACATGTTGGAGCATTTTAATCATTTCTCTATGCTCTATGTCTCTCAAATTTTTCCCCTCTCCCCCAACCCTGAATTTTTTATCTTTTTGGATAGCCTTTTTGCTGATTACTTCAGTGTTCTACCAGTTCACCCTTGTCTAAACTTTTTAACCTATGAATTTTTAATTTTATAAATATTTTTAATTTTCATGATTTTTAAATTTTATTATTTCCTGGTCTACTTTCATGGATGTAATTCCTTCTTTCATCTCTTTGAGGACTTAAAATACTGCTCATTTTAATGTCCTTTTTATATTACTCAAATATCTCTATTTCTTTGGGTTTAACTTCTCCAGTTTTCTGATTTATTGGCTCTCTCTCCTTGCTCTAGATTTTAAACAATACACTTTTTAAATTCTCTTTGTTGGATCATTTTTTAAAACTTTTCTTAGGTCCTGATGTCCTCCTTATGGGGATGGCTCATGGCTGCCTCTGCCCTAGGATAATCTGTTTCTGACCAAAGCTTATATTTGTGACTTGGTTGGGTCTATCACCCTGAAGAAATGGTGCAATTCTAGGTCCTTCCCCTGGATGCAGTGTAGGGGAGGGTCCTAGTTCTAAGACAAGAACTCAGTGTTTACTCCTGTTCATGGGCAGGAGACTTCTTTTATTACTGTTGTCTTGGGCTGATGGATGGAGATATTTTGTCAGCTATTAATGACCGTAAAGCGCTAACCTGACTTCTAGCTTCATCGGGGTGACTTGTGCCCATGCTGTGCTTTGGATATCCAGCTTTAGTTTTTACTTAACACTCTGGTTTCCCATCTGTTTCTCTTGTTTTCAGTGTCTCTTTTTAGAGAGGCCTCTCTGATTTGTTTTGTTTGTTTGTTTGTTTATGAAATAGGTTACTTATTTTTGAGTATGACTGATTTTTAAAAAAATATTCTTTTATTTTCTGGCTCAAAAATGTATGAAAAACATTAATATAAGCATTTAAAAATATACACTTTGTTCCTTAAAATTCACATTCACTATACTTAAAAATTACCTTTTACTTCTTTATTTACAATACCTTCACGTTTTTATGTTATATTTTATTCTATAATATAGCTGTTTTGTTACTTTTTTTTATAAAAGCAATACACATATATTATTTTCAAAGTGATGTACTACCAAAAAGCTTCTAATGAACCAAAATAGTTTTACCTCTCATTCTGAATAAGTTTCTATGGAACTTTCTATGACCAAGAGACAACCACTCTCAATTCTTCTAGCTCTTTCCTCTGATATTGAACTTCATATTTCTAAAAATAGCCAATACCATTTAATAAGTAATGGTTACTGTTCTAAGTGCTATTAACTCATTAAATCTAAATAATATCCTTGTTTTTTGACTGATAAATTTTAGAAATATTTTACTGTATTTTTTGCCATGGTAGAGAAAAACTTAACTCTATGCCTCTTTTCCCTTCCACATACTTGTTTAAATAAAGTAATTTCAGTTTCTTTAATAGTCACATGCAATTATTGTTCAATGATGAGCCAAGTAGTGTATTGCAACTGTGTTTTCTTTCTTTTCCTGTCCTCTGTTTCTCTTGGAAATAAAAATAGCTTCATTTTTTCTTATGTCTCTTTCTGTAGTCTTCTGATTAATTTTCCAAATGTTCCAATATCTTTACTATAAATAAAAAATTTTGTGCATGGACTTAAGTAAAGCAGCTTTAAGTTATCTAGACAACTTCTCTCCAAAATTTCCCTCTTTTACTCCTGTGGAACTTTTTCTTTCTGACACAGATGTCATTAAATGATATTTTTGTCTCTCTTTTGGTCTATTTTCTTGATTTTATATCTTTCTTTCTTTCTTTCTTTTTTTTCTTTTTTTGGGGTTAATTCTTTTTTTTTTGTTGTTGTTGTTGAGATATGTTTTCAGATAACTTTCTAAAGCATTACAATGTTATAGATTTTGCATGTCTAAAATGTCTTTATTCTTCCTCCACATGACTGACAGACTGGGAATGGAATTCTAGATTGAAAGTCATTGTCACTTAAAGCTTTTAGACATTGCTCCATTCTTCCAAAATCCAGTATTGCTGACTCCAGTTAAGTCTGATGTTGGTTGGGTTACTTTCTTTATAAGGAGCCTAATTTTCTCCAGCTAGAAGATTTTGTGACTTGCTCCTTAATTCTACACCCCATTATATCCCAGGTATTCTGAACATTCAGAGTAATGTACTTTTGTGTGAGTCTTTCTGTGTGGGAAGGGTGGTTGATTATGTTGCTATTGATGGTGTTAACTACTGTTTTAACTTCTGGGGCTGAGTTCAAATTGCAAGTCAGTTGTTTAAACTTCTGTTATTATCTTGGTGTTCAATTTTTAAAACTCTTTTGGATTTGTTTTATGGCCTAGCATATGTACTATCTTGGTGAATACACAATTGCACTTGAAAAGAAGTTGTTGGGTAATGCACTGTATAATATATCAGTTAGATCACATTGATAGTATTATTCTGACCCTCTATGTATATAGCAATTATTTTTTCCATTCTATGAATTGTTGAGAGAAGGATGTTTAAATCGCCCATGATTGTGGTCATATATTTCTCCCTTTAATTCTGTCATTTTTTTGTTTCATGTATTTTTAAGTGCTGTTATACATATGCAAATTTGATTGTTAGCTCTCTCTGATGAATTTACTCTGTATTCAGTATAAAATGTCCATGTTTACATTTGATATACTCTTTGCTTTGAAGTGTATTTTATCTGCTATTAATGTAGCCACTCCAGTCTTTCTATGCTTACTATTTGTATTATATGTTCTTTTTTCATCTATTTATTTTCAACCCGTGTGTTTCATCATATTTAAATATCTCTTATGTGGTAACTATTGTAGGATCTTGCATTTAAAAAATCAATTTTGATAATTTCTGGATTTTTGTTGAGCATTTTGGTCCATTAACATTTAATGTAATTAGTGATAGAACTGGATTTAATTTGTCCCCTCTGAATTTTATTCCTCTCATTCCCTTTCCTTCCTTTTTCTAAATTGTTTGAATATTTAAAATGTATCTCTTGGTTCTTTTGGTGACATCACAATGCATTATATTAATCTATGCCCCTAAACTAGTTCCTTTTGTTATCAGCCAGGGTCCAGTCAGGAAATAGAAACCATTCTAGTTATCGAATGGAGAGAGTTTAGTATAAAGAAGTGTAACCTGGGTCACTGAAAGGGTACAAAGGGAACTGTAAAATATCATGAGAGAAGGAAGCATTTATCACCCTTAGGGCTGAGAGAAAAAAGAGAAGAGACTGTGATTATTAACATTTAGAAGCTTAAAGGAGGAGTCCTTGGAGGTGAAAGTCAGACCTCCAAGGAGAGGGTGATGTTTGATTGGTGCTGATGTCTCTTCATTAGAAAAAGCCTGGGGGGGGGGGAAGCGCCTGGGTAGCTCGCGGGTTAAAGCCTCTGCCTTCGGCTCAGGTCACGATCTCAGGGTCCTGGGATCAAGCCCTGCATCAGGCTCTATGCTTAGCAGGGAGCCTGCTTCCTCCTCTCTCTGCCTACTTGTGATCTCTGTCTGTCAAATAAATAAAATCCTTAAAAAAAAAGTTAATCATTAAAAAAAAGAAAAAGAAAAAGAAAAAGCCTGGGATCCAGACTCTGAAGAGGAAAACACATCCCAGCTAGCATGTAGTGATGTCTCGGGAAGAGGAGAGAGAGTGCAGAAAGGGTGGTTCTATGAATTGGAAAAACTTCAAACTGGACTCCACTGCTGTTACCAGAAGGAACTTCCAGTGAGGAAGTGAGGAAATATGGCTGGGGTGACACTTATGAGAACCACTAACAGACAGGAAGCCCACAGGAAGCAACAGGTAGTAGACAGAAAGGAGCAAGTCCCTTTTTCCTCCTCTAGCCTTAGTGTTCCTCTAGCACTCCCTAAGAACAGACTTCACAGGAGGTCCACTGACAAAGCAAAAATGATGTTTGTAGAGTCCCAGCCCAACATCACAAAGTGGAGGATAAAAGGGCAGACTTGGAGCTGAGAGATAACAACTTATAACTGGTTCTCCTCCCCAGGATGCAGGATATCTTCACATCTCTTTTATTTGAGAGATTCCTTCTCTTGGACTTGCTTGTTCTGCCCATCTTCCCTTCTCCTTTATGCTTCTTGTCTCTTAATAGCCTTTTACGAACAGCAAATATCACAGAGCCTGTCATAGCAGAGATAGTAAGTGCTCAAAAATGTATGCTGGATTAATGGTAATACAAGAGAATAGATGATAAATGCCAAATGAGTAGTGCTGACTGTAATTGCCATGGAGGCTGGGGGCGGGGAGGGAGGGACCACCATGAACTTGAGTGGCCCCAAAATCTTCATAGATGACATGGATCTTGAGCTAAACTATGATAAACAGGAAGAGTTTAAATACATGAGAGAGGGATGAGGCATTGGGTATGGAGGGCAAGGCATGAACAAAGATTTAGAAGTAACAATGAGCCAGATGCCTTTGGGGGACGGGCATGGCTAGAACTGAGGGTTCCTTCAATAGTGTGAAGCTTGCTTATGATAGAGGCCTTTTAACATCTGGCTAAACCATAGAATCATAAAGAAGCAATAGAAACATTGTCATGTAAGAGCTGGAAAAGATGCATGGGTGGAGTTTTCAACAGGAGAGGCTCATAATGTAGACTACTGAATCAGAGTGTTCTGTAGGGGTGGGGATCATGTTTGTTGCTTAGGTCTCAAGTGTACATGTGTAGCAGAATGGTGCTATTAACAGGAATCAGGATATCAGGAAAAGAAAGAAGTTTTAAAATTTTGTAATGATTCTAGGATTTTTATCATGCTGAATTCAATTTGCAAGTCCACATTTAGAAGAAGGAAAGTGCAGGAAGAGCCAGAGAATGAATTGGGAAGCAAGTCCGAGAGGTTGGTGGAACATCCAAATGGTGTAGGGAATGGGGAGGAAAAAATTCAGGCCAGCTTGTGGTTGTCCTTGCCTCCATAACAGGGATGACAACTTAAAGAGGTAAGCAGTGCACATCGGTTTAGTTCAGTTAGAGTCAGCATTTGAACTTAGGGATGGAGGAACTGCCTGTCACTTGACACCACTCCTGTCCCACTTCTTCCCCTGTCGAGGCCACTGAACTATTTTTTCTCTTTTTGTGGACCACCTTTCCTATGCTCTGAAAAAGAACTTTTGCTTATGCCTAAAACTGTGGCCAAGACTTTACCTGTTTACCAGGTTTAAAAATAAGATTTATGATTTTTTTTTTCTATTTTGTGCTTGAATTTTGTTCTTTCTTCTTTAAGGAAAGCAATTTTACCAGGAAAAAAAAAAGTATTTCTGACAAGTTCTGAAGGGGAATTATAATATATTGTTGAGAAAAGTAAGCCCATTTAGTAACTAGACAGATGAACATGTCCAAAATACTCTAGTTTCCTGCCCCACCGGAGCCTTTGCAACACATATATGTGAGAGGGCTTCTGTTTCCTGCTTTGTTTCTCAACTTTGCTGAAGCATTTTCTGCTGTTTTTAGGAGTAGCCAAGCCCTTTTGACCAGAGCCTGGGAAAGCCAGACTTGCTGCCCCCAACACGTAACTTCACCAAACCATTCAGCCTGCCAGGCACGTTGAAGATCCTGTGGGTGCAACTCCGGGGAGACCAAGGGCAAGATAATCAGTCCAAGGAGACAGTTAATTTTAGTACAAAAGAGGTTAGATGTGATTTATTTCCAACACCAATGAACCAAAAGAGCTAACAGTCATCAGAACAAAACACAGAACCATCAAATACTCCATGTAAAAATGGCTTGTGTCAGCTGGGATAGGCGTCATCATTAGCAAGGGAGACAGGCTTCAGGTGGCTCTGGGGCCGACATGGAGGACATTTTCAGGTTGTCTTTATAGGAAAAGGGGTTTGAATCATCAAAGAGTTAGAGAAATGGATTTAGAGACAGGAAAGAGAATAGGAGAAGAAAAGAAGGCTAGAGAGGACAGGAGGGTTTTTATAGGAATATCATAGCTCATTCGTCATTTCGTTCATCATCATTATCTTCAGAGAGCATAGTGCTAGGACAGGATCCATGCGACTTATGCTGCCTCTTAATCATCCCTTTTCAGCTGCTGCAGTAGAATCCTCTCCATGGCCCCACTTGCCGTGGAGCAGAGTTCAGTACATGCATCACCAAGGCCAGAAGTGCTCCCTCACTGCATCTCACCTCCAGGATGGACCCTCGGCAGGTGTATTGTTCTCCCCTGGAGCAACGTGTTCCCTTGCACTTGAGCTGAACATGAGAACTTGTCAAAGGCCATTGCTCATCATCCCATTGTTGATTCATTTAACTCTGCAAAATAGCTTAAACAGCCTCTTTCCCTTTGCCCAAGACACACATTGCATTTGAATCCAAGGGCTTAGTGGAAGGCCTATGAAACCCATGTTGACAATAAGAGGAGGGCTCAGATGGGTATGCACCAACTCCTAAATCCGTATTTTAATGAGGCAAAACCTTAGACCCTTCCTGTTTTTCCTTTCAGATCATTAATTATCAGAACACTTTGAGTCCTGCATCTTGTCCTCACTATTTAATTACCCTCTTGTCTCTATTGTCACTGTATCATGCACATATTTCTGTTATTGTCTTTGCATGTAAAATATTACCCATCCTTCATTTTCCAATGGACTGAACATAGGAGGTTCACAGATAATCTCATGTACCTAGATCATCACTTGCTGTCTATATTTGGAGTGAGTGAATGAACGAACGAAAGCCATGTACTTTGAGTGGGTAATAATTAAATTGAGAATGATGCTGTCCACATCTATCCCTGGCAAGTAAGAAGGGAAACATCCTGAGACACTTGTATTTCTTTCTTTTTTTTTTCTTTAAAGATTTTATCCATTTATTTGACAGACAAAGATCACAAGCAGGCAGAGAGGCAGGCAGAGAGAGAGGAAGGGAAGCAGGCTCCCAGCCGAGCAGAGAGCCCGACACAGGGCCCCTTCCTAGGACCCTGGGACCATGACCTGTGCTGAAGGCAGAGGCTTTAACCCACTGAGCCACCCAGGTGCCCCTGACACTTGTATTTCTGAAAGGAAAACCTAAACATGTCTTTCATTGTACTTAAAGAGGGGAAGACTCTGGAGATATTGATATGAGGGTACTGGAATAGGGTCCAGGGCTGGAGTGGATTTCTGTCTGAGCCCTTATGCATCTGCCTAGTGTATGTTTCAAAGCCAGGATTTATAGCTCACTTTTTCTCTACCTTCAGCCACCCCTTCCCTTTTCTTAACTTTTCCTTATTGCTCTTACTAACAGATCACAAAGTACTGTAACTGTTCTCAGTTCAAACCAGCAGTCCTGTTGTCAGATCAAGTATCCAATTGTAGGCTTCAGGAAACATCTCTACCTCTCTTGCTTTTCTGTAAGTGTGTGAGCTTAGGTTGGTTGGACTATATACTTAGAGGGGAAAATAACTTTTAAAATGTATCAGGGTATGTTTGTCAAATAGGAAAGTGAACAACCACTTTTGACAGTGGCTAGGGAGAAATTGGATTTCCCTAATCACCCCAAAGTCATCCCTTGTATCACTCTAATGTCACCTTTCTTGAGCACCCTAGAATCCTCTGGTTACCAATGAATGGGCATTTAAAGCCTTTCTAGAAGTGCTCATCCTTTATTGTGTTCTATTAAAGCCTCAGGCATACACCCTGGCTCCCCCTCTGACCTCTCTCTCTCTCTCTTTTTTCTTTTTTTGCTACAGAGCTGGGGAGCAAGGCTGGTACCACATGGGGAGTTTCCATGTGCGGATGTCCACATCCTTTCATTCACATCCTTCAAGGGTTTCTTTTAACATTTTTTGATTGTGTTTCTGAGTACAGGGTGTCAACAGCTCTCAGAACTGTTAAGTTTTCTATTTATCCTCAGGCCAGTAAAAGGCACAGATCACTGCAGTGTAAAATTACCAGTGGTTTTGACAGTGACCTGGAAGAACTGTGTAATGAAGAAATTTAGCCTTGAGAGCTGAGGTCCAGCCCCAGGCCCATCTTAACCAAGAAGTTCTGCTCAATTATACAGGTCATGAGAAGTTCTACTAGTCCTGAAAATATTGAACTCATCAAACTTAAGTTGGGTGTTGTTGACATGTCTTGATGAATGGCCAGTTTTGGCCACCAAGTACCGTATTTACTTGTTTGTTTTCTCCTCCATTCCACTCCTACACAATCTTAATTTCGAAAAGTCATTCTATGAGGTTGGAAATTTTCATTTTATTTGTTCAGTAGGAGCTTTCCAAATCAGCACAAACTTTTCTGAAGGCTTAAAAAGATTAGTTGGAATGATGAAAGATGGCTATATTTGCTGAAAATAAAAGGAAAGGGACTTACTGCTTTGGAATTGCTCTTGCCAAACCTTTAGAGACAAAATGTCATAATGGTTAAGAATTCAGGCCTTAGAGCTGGACCACCTGGCTTGAACCCTAGCCCTGCCACTTCCTAGCTGTCAATCAGTGGGAAAGTTGCCCCATTTGCCTCAGTTTCATCATGGGATGGCAGTTTTTATAGGCATTTTTGCCTACTTTCTAGGACTGTTGTGAGTTAAAAGGTATGGAGCACTCAGAACAGTGCTTGGCACATGGAAAGTTCTCAATGAATGCTAGCTACTATTTTAATAAGATGGTAACTTAGAATTGTTGCAGATGTATTGTGAATATGGAATCACAAAGTTCACTCTAGGCATATAGAAATATATACTGAAAGAAGGGGATTGTGCCAATAAACCTGATATAGCTCAAGATAGATGTATCTATGTTAGGAGATAATTCTTACATGTTTCCTCAGTCTATCAAGCCACCCCTTCATTAGATCCCCTTTTAAAACAGTCCTGAGCCTTTTACATCAAGTTCTTAGTGTTTACAAATCTTGGTGAGTAGTTACTTCTTGAAGGTAGTCTATTAATCTATTACCTTCCTTTAAGGGGCATTTTATCTTCTTGAGATGTAACCTAGGCACTGGTCACTTGTTTCCCTAACTGTAGGAGACACACATGAAGGGCTCCAGAGCTCACCAACCTTCCTTAAGAGGATAGGAGTCCCAGATACCAAAGGGTCTTCTAAAATCCTTCTCACAAAATTCTTCCTTAATTCAGGGCCCTTTTATATCTTCAATGGGAATGACAGATTTCAAGGATTATGCAATTGGTTCTGTATTTCTCCTTTTGGAAATTCTGCATATGGTCTAGCACTGTCTTTGGAATGCAGCATTAATTGTGTCTTGGTGCATCCATCAAACCTTCCAATTTAACTTTCTGTTACATTTATAAATCCATCCTTTGTACCTCATCATGGTACACTGGATACAGAATATTTACAACTCCCCAAACCTCCATGTTGAACCAGTAGAGTTAGGGATAAGTGAGGAAGGAAATTAACATCGACTGAGTTCAAGTAGTTTGCTCAAGAGTCACATAACTAAAGAATGGCAGAGCCAGATTTCCCCTCCAGATCTGTGTGATCTAAAATCCAGGTTCATTTGCTGTATGATGAGGTATTTATGCAAAATCTATTGAAGGAAATGCTTCATTACATCTTTTTTTTTCCTTGAGCTCTTGTGCTTATATTCATCATTCTCTTCAAATGCAGTCAAATAATTTTGTTTTTTTGGTAAATGTAAGAAGATGTCAAAAATTTAGGCATTTTCTTTCCTTCTGATCCAGTCTCTTTCTTCTACCTCATGAATAAGGAATAGATAACTTCCACTTCACAGCCTTTGAGGGCTTTTTTAAGAAAAACTATAAAATTAGTGACTCTGGAATTTTCCCCAAAGGATGTGTTTGTTTAGTTGGTTATTAATATTTGAACTCCACACTCTAAATTCAGTTTGTCAGAGAAGAGAAAATCATGTTCATGTGCATTCGTGATTTATTTCTTCCCTAGTATCAATGTGAGTTTCAGAAGCCAAAACATAGCTTCTGCTTCCTAACCTTTTCTAAATAGATCTTTCCATCAAAATGCCTTAAAACCAGTTTTTGTCCATATTTAGACATATACTTAGGATACTTTAGAGTACCAAGGAAAGAGAGATGCTCCTGAGAAACAACAGGGGAAAAAAACAGGTTACCTTTCAGGAATGAAAAGCAGAATGGTTTTTGACTTCTCACTAGCAATACTGGATGCTGGAAGACAATGGAACAATGTCTTCGAAGTTCTGAGGGAAAATAATTTTGAGCATTGAGTTCTATACCCAGCCAAGCCACCAGTTAAGTAGAGAAGAGAAGAACGTATTTAGCATGTAAGTAATGACTAGTATAGTATGACAGTAGGTGATGACTAGTTTAGAATGATAGTAGTAACCAAACTATCATAGTTTATACTCCTGAAGAAGGTAATTGAAAGGGAATTCCAGCAAAATGGAAAACATCATGAAGGAGGAGGACTGCTAGGTGAGACCTAGGAAATAATAGCTCTTACCTAGAGGGGCAGGGTGGGAAGCCATCAGGTGAGTGGGCAGTGGCTAAGGAGCAAGCTGTCCAGATGGGAGCAGAAATTCAGACACAGCCGGGTTCATGTCTCAGGAAAGAAAGAGATTGGTCCACAAGTGAAAATACTTATATATAATTATGATCACATAAATCGTGCATTATAGATTAGAGGCTATTGTCTGTTAGAGTCAGCCCCTAGATGAACCTACTTAAGGCCTAATCGTGATTGCAGAGAAGAGCAGAAATGTTATCAGTTTTGACAATGGAAATGTATAAGTAGAGTTAACAGATGCATGGATGTGGAGTGGGAGGGGATGTGGAGAAAGAGGGAAGGACAGAGCCAACAATATCTTTATCAAACATATGAAATTGCTGAAATGAGAAATAGACATTGGGTATATTATTTAACACTACAAATGTAACCAATACAAGAATGTTAGAACTATAAGTATTAATAGTTGGGAAGAGAGAGGTATATAAAGTGAGAGGGGAAAATGTAAAGGAACCAAATATACATAGCAGGGAGTAAATAGTTATTGTTTAAAATTGATAAATTTTAAACAGGGGGGATCTGTTTCTTCCTTTCCTACCACCCCTCCCTCTGCTCATGCTCTCCCTTGCTCTCTCTCTCTCAAATAAATAAATAAAATCTTAAAAGAAAGAAAAATAGAGATATAACCCTATTGGAATTAAAAAGATAAGAACTGGAATATTATAAACAGATAAAGAAATAAACATACCTTATTAAAATTGATTATGTGTGGGAGAGGAGTTAGGCATTGAGAATGAAAAAGGTGGCCTTTTACTATAAGCCCTTATGTCATTATTTATTTTTTCATGTACATGTAGTACATGGAATATATATATTTTAAATAGCTCTTGTGAAACCACGTCGGTTGGCTCTTTGAACATTCCAGTCTGTCCTGGTGACAGTGGTGGGATGGATTATAATCAAAGACAACTGGTTTGGCCCCAGGAATACGCAGATGGGAAGAAAGGTGGGTTGGGGAGTGTGGCCATCAGAAAGACCTTCTCAGCCAGGGATCAGAAGGGACTGTGTTTCCTAGGAAGGTGTTCTACAGATTAAGGATATACCAATGAACTTCTCTACCAATTCAATCAAATAAGCACAGAAGTCCAAAGAGGCAGGCTCTGGAGCGGCAGGTGATTAAGATGGGGAGTGACTGGAGTAAACAAGGGACAAATTAGAAAATGGCCTGATACCATCATTGTGACGAGCGGGAGATGGAAGCCCAAAATATTTATGGGTCAGATAGCTCACCCTTAAATGCTACTGAATGTGGGCCAGGCTAGACAGGAACTCTGCAAGTTGATCTTCTTGATTTGAATCTAGGCAATGGGGAATGGAAACTCATGTTTCTCTGTCTAGCTACAAGCTTTTGGTTCTTATGCATAATTTCCATTTTGCCTTCTTGCTCCGCGTACCACTGATTTTACCAATTGCTCTTGTAATTGACTTTTGCTCCTGGAAGAAACTCCTAGAATGTTGGAATTTCTCTATTACATGTTTTACCCCAAAGAATGTGTCAATCAGTGCTAAAGCAATAGTCTTGGGGCAGACAGCCAACTTGCATCTGATGACAACATTGCAGTAGAGGTCGCAATATGCTGACTTCAGAATGAGCACAAGACTCCGACTGAGATCCTGGAAGGACAGCCTGGAGCAGATGGGATGGGCAAGCAGGGTATTTGCCTCACAGCTCAGAGAAGACTAGTGGCTGCAAAATACTAACCCTTTGTTCTTTCCTGTTGCTCGTAAGTGGGTGAAATGTTGCTCATAACTGGATTTCGAAGTCTGATAGCCTAAAGCAAGCTTTGGCCCAATGACTTCCATGTACATTTGTGTTAACTTCGTGAAGGTGGAAGTAACAATAAGAATTACAGGAATTCAGGGGTTTTAGCAGCTGTCTGATTTTTTTTTTAAACAGGCTGCATTTGCAAGAGTTTAACATTTAGGGGTGGCTAGGACCCAGACAGCCTCAGATGCTTTCTGATATGTTGAGATTGACAGTTTTCCAATGAGTTCAGAGTTTCTGAATTCCTCGAAGCCATTCTGAGACCTTCCTTAAAAGAACACTTGGCCCCTGGTACACATATTTACTATGCCTCTCCATCATTGGCAAGGTTGGCTCCAGCCCTGCATCAGGAAAAGGGGTTCTGGGGCACAGGGGTAATACAATAAGGCATCAGTGGATGCCAAAGTCACCTATCCAGACAAATCAAACAGGAAGTCAGTTCTATGGTCTATTTAGTTTAGTAATAAAAGGAACGCTATTTCTCCAATCCATCAAGTTCCCGGTTCTCAGACAACTTCCATCAAATCCTTGGCGGCACAGACCCAAGACTAAGAAGTTGCAATTCTCTACAGGGGCAAAAGGTGACTGAGAAAGAGTCTTGTCTGTCACCACCCCATGGGCACTCAGGGGATTCCTCATTTTAAGAGCCTAGGAGACCATTTCATTATGTGTCAGCATTTTCCTTAATACTTCTCAGTTTTCTTTCCCTCTGATGGAGTGGAGGTTGAAGAGAAGGTTGGGATTCACTACCAAGAATCGCTGTGGCCTGAGCTATCTAGGGTCCTACCTTCATCTGCCCTCCCTTTTCTTGTGTTACCTTTGTGGGTAGCTCATCTGTAGAAATCCTTCCATGCCCTTCGGTAGACTTGGCATCAGGCAAGATGGAGGTTTTCAAGCTCTCCCGAGGCAGAGACTGAGGCTGTCACTGGGGAAGCTGCACCTGGACCGGACCCATTTGTTCTGATGGCACCGGGTCCTGCACTATCTGTGCAGCCCTAAAAATAGCTCGCAATTAACATTGCATTTCAAGAATTGGAAAATTTCCCAGAAGTCCATTCTTTTTTCCTTTTCTATTTCATTACATTTTGCAGTAATAATACACAAGCCTGCAGAAAACATGATGGGTAATGAAAAAATGTAATTAATATAAGCAGTGTAAAGCATGTTTTTTTTTTCTCTGTTGTCCTTGCAGAAAATTGCTGCTTTAAACCAAGCAGGATGTGAAAATGCTTAAAACCCCCCTTTAATCTGCTGTGGTTTGTAAATATCTTATGCAAAAGAGTTTAAGTCAACTGTCAGATTCTTTTTTTTTTTTTTTAAACATTGTCACATATTCTTGTAAAAAAATTTTTTTTCCTGCAGGACAAATTGAGTGATCGGGATAACTAGTTTTGAGGGGCAAGGAATGGAGGTGACAGTGAGGAATCTCAATGATATACCCCAAAACAGGAAAAGCCTGCTTTTTAGACTCCCTGTCCTTTGTATTCCTCTGAACAGCGTTAAATGTTGTGCTTGCTGGACGCCCAATTTTGGTACAGTACTTGGGAAAAGGAAATTATTGCCACTATTACACACCAATACACCCCGTCCCGTTAATCGAAATAAAGTGATAAAGAGGCCAGGAGGCTGTGGTATATGCCCGTGGTCCTCAGACCATTTCAGCTCACTTATCTGTACCATGAGCAATAAGGAGATGTGTGGGACTAGAAGGTCACAGTGGAATTTTAAAGCTGAAATACAAAACATTATTCCCCAAAACATCTTCCAAGGCCAGACGGGGAAAACGCTTATGGTTTGTTTTCATTTGTTCTTTCCTTTTTTTTTTTTTTTTTAAACTGCAGCTGACATCCATTATTGGTTACTGTTTATTTCTATCTTGATCCAGTTTCTAAGGGTTTCCCCATTGCCCGGTGTGGGTGAGCTTTGACATTTCACTTGGGAACCACGGGTCTGGTCCCCTCTGCTGCGTGGGGGATCCCCGGCAAGGGGAGGTTCCCCCAGCTGAGAAGCGGTGGCTCTCTCCTGTGGCATTCTGGGCAGCCATTTGGAGTCCCAGATGTAGGAAATGAAATAACCCACGCTCATCCAGTCACAGAAGGCCCATCTGGCACCCAGGAACCTTGCACCATAGAGGCACACAGGCGTGAGCTCACTTTTGTTATGGCATTTCATCAACAGAGCTGCAGTGAGCCAGAAAAGAAGGACTTTGGGATGATAACAATCATTTTCCACTCCCTCCCTTTCTGCCTGTTCCTCTCAAAGCACACACATACACACACACACACATGCACACACGCACACACACACAGCCTTAACCTTTTTAAAACATAGGGGCCAGAAAAAAAAAGAGGGAAGATTCATCCTTCAAAAGGTAGCCTTTTTTTTTTTTTCCCCAAGAGGGTCTGAAGGAAAAAATTTCCATTAACAGCTAAATCCCTCCCCACCGCCTCTCTGTCCACATTATTGTTTTTATGCCCTTCCATTCTAGGACTCACAGGCGATGGCGTAAAATGCAACCAGTCAAGTCTTGGCTAACTCACTTCTTGTACATCACCCTAAAAATAAGGAAAAGCAGTAGCGGGAGGGATTTCATAAATCATACAACTACCGTACTCGCTTTCTAGTCCTGAAACCAAATTCACAGGAGAGTCTAATAAATGACCTCAACGTTTTCTTCCTCCGTTTCCTTTTAAGTGTTTGTGCCAAAGTGGGAGCAACAGAAGCCCGGCGAAGGAGGTGTTAGCTAGGGAGCACCCTGGGCTGAGTGTGTGCAGTGTGTGTGAATGAAGAAGGGGGGGCTGTCCCCACAAATGTGGGCTGTGGAGGTTCAACCCCAAGTTCTAAGTAAAGAGCGAGGCAGAGGTATAAGCCAAGCCTGCTGGGGCGGGTGTCATCGCTCTTTCTAGCTCCTCGTTCTATCTATGGCCTAACTGTATTATCTCTTAAAAACACAGACTGCCAAGAGACACAGCGCCCAATGACAACGGCGAGATACCTAATGAAGCAGGTAACTCAGGACACCGTGAAGAAGTCCAGCGAGAGGGATGGGGTGTGTAGGTGGAAGGCTGGTGAAGTCATGCGCTGATTTGGATTATTCTAGCAATAAAATGAGGGGGAAAATCACCTTAGACGTTTCACTTGATGTTGTTCCCAACTGTAATAAAAACCATCAGGTTGCATTACCCTTCCCAAATACCACATTCGGCTCTCAGCTGTTCCCACGTCCCAAAGAACTGTTTGCAAAGCAGCTAGATTTCTTGGCCCCAGAGGGGAGAACAATTACAGAAGCACAGGCAGGAGCCATCCCTGGCCCCTGCTGACCCAACCGCCCGCAGGAGGAATGAGGTGGCTGGAGGAGGTCTCCGTGGAGTAGAGGACCCCGGACTGGTGCTAGTTAGGGAGGAAACAAACAAATGGACCTTATCCCTCACCGCCGCCCCCCCCCCCCCCCCCGCCCGCCGCTGCCCCAGGGAACCCTGCTCACTCCTCTCTGACACTGCTCATGCCTTCTCCGAGAATGGGATCTGTTTGTTTGCAAATCCAAAGCACCAAGTGGGTAGCACAATGCGATGTTTGTAAATATGATAAACCATTACAATATTACAGCTTTTCATTTGGAAAGCCATTTAGGCAAGAAATGATTACTGACCCATGATATGTAAATGATGGAAATGCAGACATTAGTATTTGGGTCAACTCGTGTATTTTTCAACCATGAAATGAAAATCTCAGTGTTCACATTCCAATTCATACATGAAAGCATCACGGTGCTATTAGTTGACTATTGTGTTAATTTATTATTGTCTTAGTTAATGTTTTCAGAGCCACCATGAAGTTCTGTCTCTACTTTCAATGCAACGTTGCAACTGAAAGAGGGGGACACGTTTCTCTGAGCAGGCTGGTTTCCTGAGGGGATGCTGCTTTAGTTGAGGAGAAAGGAAGTGACTCTGAAGGACACACTGGGGACCTTCTCCCCAAGTATTTAAATATGGGATCAGTCTATCACTTCCCTTTCTTTTGAGCTCACGAAGCCACAAATACACGTCGAACAATCATGGTACTGTGACTAGTTCCTAGGTACCGTTGGGGCCACAAAAGAATCCCCAAAAGACTTTTGTTTCTACAGTGGAGCAAAAGAGACTCACAATGAGAATGGTGTTAAGAACTCAGTGGGAGGAAAAAATTTAGGAAGGCTTCCTGGAGGAGGTGGCACTGACAGGTAATAGGTGAAAGGAAGGGGAAAAGCCATTCCAGGTAGACAGCCAGAGAAAAGCTCCAGAGGATGGAGTTCCATACCACGTGAGCAGAAGTCTGACCAAATGGGCACAGAAGGTAGGTGTTGAAGAGTAAAAGGTATAGGAGTGTGTATGGAGATGTCAGGTTGCACCTGAAGTCACATGAGGGGGACCGCTGAAGACCATTCAGAGTAAACCATTGGAAAACAGCTGGGGCCTATACAGCTGACATAGAAATGCAGCAAGGGTTGGAGCTGGGGAGACAGCAGCAGGAAGGTCACCTGGGAGGTAGGACTAGCAATTTAAGGCTGGGGAAGGAGGGCCTGGAGGGATGGGAAGGAAAGGGTGGTGTGGTAGACGAGGAACGGAAGGGTTAGAGATGCATCTAAATGCTGCCTGCGGATGGACAGATTTACTAACCCTTAAATTCAATGGTTTAAAGAGTGAAATGAGTATAGGGTACAGAGAGGAAGGAAATGCTGATGATTTTGCCTTTTAATCTAATTAATTGGCTAGAGGGAACTCTTCGTATTTCCGCTGTGCCACCTCATACATCATAGCCCCGAGATTCGGTAGCGCGGAGATCTTTGGCTCCATTCAACTTCGGCCCTTGGATCTGGGGTGTTCCAACACTGTAAAGACAGACATTTAGTTAAATCCTTTGCTTGGGGGTTTCAAGGTCAAAAGAAATGTCCTGCCTGAGAGTGGATGTGAGTGCAGGATATTTTCCAATAGGCGGGCTCCACTCACAGTTCTCAGTGGGGGTCATACTGCCCCCTAGAGAGTGCCTTGGAAATTCCCAGCGGCATTTTTTGGAGGTAACAAAAGGGGGTGGGACCCAGGGAAGCAAGAGGTCTGCTGTTCAGAGGACAGTCCCACACATTGCAAAATCTTGCAGGATCCCACGTGGTTTTTGAATGTCCTGCCAGGCACTCCTGTAGGTAAACCTGTTTATAATTATCTAAGCCTAAAACCTAACTGCAATTTACATATTTTACTGCCCGGCTTAATACACACTAAATTTTCCATGCATTTACAACTACCATGTACATTAAGGGAAGGTTATATTTTGTTTTGTACAAAACTTGGCCAGGAATTGGACACGGAGAGAATCATGTCGTTGGCGGCAGTGCTGCTGTATTTGAGGGACATTTGTGGCTGTTGTTTCGCACATCGATGGCAGGCGTTTGATGACTTTTTCATGCTTTCCATATGTACATGTTTAAATACACATTATTTTATTATGAATACTTTCCCTTTGTTTCCTCTTTCTATTACATTTAGGGTATTATATTGGTTAAACAATTGTGTCTATATAATACACCGTATTGTCTTGTGAATTTTATTTCAGGATAGTGAAAGGGGGAGTTGTGAGATATTTGTTATATAAAGAGATGTTGGTAAGTGTTCTCCTTAATCCCCACCACCTAGTCAAAGAGTACACCGATCATAATGAGCCCTGAGTAATGTACAGAATTGTTGAATCACTGTATTGGACACACGGAACGAATACAACACTATGTTAACTATCCTGGAATTAAAATAAAAGGCTTGATTTAAAAAAGAAAGACACATTGGGTTTGATGAGAACCATAGAGTTTGAAACACAAGAAGCTTACATCTTTGATCATTTTATTTACATTTATATATAATAATCTATAAATATCTAAGGAAATATATTATATGGAGATATAATTAATTATTTAATTTACATATATATATGTTTATATTTTAAAATTTATGTTTTATTTGTTTATATCAATCCGTGGATCTTTATTGAGCTCCTGTGGGACACACCTACAGTGGTTAAAGTACCATATCTACAGGAGGTAGATGAAAAAGTAGCACAAGTCACAGACTCTTTTGCAAATCTTATGGCTCAGATCTTATTCTAGATGGGCCTGGTGGCTTACCACAGGCTGGGGCAGGCTAGAGCAGAGTGGACAAAGTATAATAGCCTGGACAGGCCATGGCCATTGGATTGTACCTGGAAATGGCAGTATTGGCAAATAACTGTAAGTATAGCCCAAGGTGAATGGTCCAACAGTGGGAGCCTGAGAACCCATTCCCAGAAGGCCCGGCAGGCAGGACAGCATCCGCGTTACGGGCAAGTGGGTACTTTGCGCAGCCTCAAGCACCAGGCTGGACTGAGGGATGAGACTCTCTCTGTGCCTTACGGATGGGCCAGGTCAGAGCATGACACCACTTCAAATACCCACTACTGGGGTCCAGAAATGGAAGAGCAAAGCTGAAAGCTAGCACCCAGGACATGGGCTTTTTAAAGGTGGGACCTAGAGTTCAAGGTAGCAGGCCAGAAGTCAGGTCAGGGACTGAGGTCTAGGGCAGAGCAGCAGTGAGAGGGTCTCCGTGTTGAGTCGTAGATGCTGAGCTGAGAGCAGCTTAATGTGCTTTGCTGCAAGTGCAGGGGATTTGTTTGCTGTGTTTTGAGGCGGAAGCCAGATGTGGGGGCCGGGAGCCACGCTGGAGCTGACACTGGGTTTTATTATCTAATTGGGAGAACCAGAGTACAAATACGCAGCAAGTGAGTCAACCAGACACTTGTTAACCAAAGAGTTAAATAATTCAATAGGCAATAATTCAAGAGCCTGCGAAAACCATGCATCGCCTCCCTTGGATCAAGGAAGACCTGAGACTCCAGGACGGGAAGACTTCGCTTATCTATTTACTCATCCATTCAACAAACACGTAGGAAATCCCTGCTATGTGCTGGGTACTAAGGACAAAGAGGTGAACAAGAGAGGCGCTCACCTTGGTGACACAGATCACAGGCTAATCTGGGTGTCAGAGAGGTGGACTGGCTAGGACACAGGATTTAAGCGACTTCCTAAGGCCAGTGGGGCACATCCAGAGCCTGTTTTTAAGGAGGAACTTTTCTTGCTACTGAGCTGCTTCTAATCCTAACATCCATTGTGCTGTGCCTACATTCTAAGACTTAATGCTAAAGGAAACTAAAGCTATCATTAGTTTAAACTCTTAGAGTTAGGGTTTGGCCAACTTCTGTAAAGATCCGCAGAATAAATATTACAGGCTTTGCAGGTGTGTCACGAAATAAAATTCTTGTTGTGATTTTTTGCAACCATCTAAAAATGTAAAACCCATTTTTAGCTCATAGGCTGGATTTGGCTTGCAAGCTCTAGTTTGCTGAGCCCTGGTCTACCCAGTTCCTTTTGTCTAGAGACCAATAAGACATTCAATAGCATTGGTGGATGATGATAAGTAATATTTATTATAAGTAATATTTGTAGAACACTAAACATTGCCTGATGTTATATATATATGTATATATTATCCCACTTGGCCCTCAAAACAATAGAACTGGAATAGGTAAGCCAAGTAAGACCATCAGTCTTCATTTCATCCATAAGTCTGTTGAAGCACAGGAATGTTCAGTCATTGCATTAAGTCATGGAGCCACAAAAACCAGAGGGAGACTAGGTCTCAGTCTTTTGATTCCAAAGCTCATCCTTGACCTACAGCTACTTTGAACTGGCCATAAAACCAAATTACTCACAATGCTCACTGGTCACTCTAGTTTAGAGTCTGAATGTGTTCTGAAATTAAAGGCTTACACTTAAAAAGCCATGAAGCATACATTGGATATGGTCTCAGTTACGTCAGTGCTTACAAGAAGAGGATTAAGAAGACTGCTCCATGTCCAGGCACTGTTCTAAGACCAAAATCCCTGCTCTAATGAATGAGTCAGTTACATTTTAGTGAAAATCATTCTAATGACACTCTAGGAGCAAGAATAGCAACTACCCAAATGCCATGCATTGTGTTTACAGTTACAGATGTTTCTCACTAATCTTCAAAATAGTGCCATAGATTGGCTCTTGTTTTCTCCATTGTAGAACAATGGTGACAACAGCTAATATGTAGAACTGTATGCCAGGAAAGAAATGCTCAGAGGAGATAAGATAGCAGGCAGGTGGCCAAGGGGGATTTGAACTTGAGGTTATATACCCTAGACTCCAGGGCCTTCTCTTTCAGGCTAAAGCAAATCCTGAGGCCATGGCCATTGTACTATACCAACACAACTCTACTTTTCAATGCCTGTTGGGTTTAAATCAGATTCCTTCATCTTAGTGTTCCGTCATTTATGAGGCAAGGCAGCCAGAGAGCGCTTAGTCATTAGTGCTTTACACTGTGGTGACTGCTGAGATGGCACTTTGGGTGTCATATAATGCTATCTTCTAAAGCTTCTAGCTCTGAAGTAATCGCCTCATGGGTTACGATTTCATCGCTGTTCCGATGCCGCTTTTGGCATGCAGTTGGGCAATTCTGAGGCAGAGGCATCTACCTTGAGGTTTCAGGGGGCACTGTGTTGACTTTAAAATCACTTAGAGGAAAAAAAGTAGATGGGAGTGATGCCCTGGTTGGAATGGCCCCCTTCCTCTGGCACACTCAGTCTGTGTTTACTTGCTCTATTCAAAGGAAGGCCACCGAAAGCTCTCTAGGTATCATGAGCATTACTGATTACTGCAAGATTAGAGCAAAATTTAAGGTTCAGAATCAAGTGACCTTTTTTTAGTTCTTCAGCCTGTTGTGGCACGAGGACACAAGGGAGGTTTTGTAGAACCCTTTTTTTCAGTCATTGGGAAATTACAGAACCTTTAGCAAGAGGGTGGGGGAGACTCTTGGGGGCTGAATTTTAGAGTTCCCAGGTTTTCTTTGATTGAGACTTTGGCAGAAAATAGATTTTTTTTTTGCATTAAAAAGTGTATTTGAATTAACGTGTAAATGGTTTTTCCTTATAAATAAATTTATCTGAAGAACTTCATTATTGCACAAATTACTTTTTCAAAATTAATTTCTAGGTTTTTTTTTTAAAGATGAAATCCATGTTTTCAATGTGCCATTAGGAAAGCTCAGTGATCACATATAATAACAATGTATTAAAAGCCATACAGAAAAGAACCCATTTTTAAAAACCCATAACTCAACAGACTAAAAAAATGACAGACTAGCCATTCATGCAAATTAGCTAACTCACATTTATCAGAGAAAATATTTCATAGCATTAACAACACTGTCATTTAAGAAAAATTAAATGGGTCCCAGAACCACACATTTATTTTTACTGCATTCATTATTCATTCACTTGTTTCTTTCTTCCCCACCCCCCTCTTTTTTTTTTTTTTTTTTGAATTGTAAGTTTTGAATTCAAAGTTCAGTAGAAGGAGAAGCAGATGATTTTTCCATTTTCGTGACCCTGTGGTTAGCAGCAATAAAGCAACAGGAACAAATCTGGCTTGAAACGTGTCCAAACCCACATCTCCCAGTGTGCACAAAAGGCAAAAAAGTAAGATGTGCAGCGGATATTAACATGAGTAATCTTGGAAATCTAAATATTAAACATATGTCAAAGATTATCAAATGCACATCTACATGTCTTATAGAGATGTCTTTCATCCGAGGGGCTCCAGCCTATTTCAATGTGCATGGGCAGGTTCTCTGGTCCCAAAGGCCTCATCGAAGCTTGGCATTCCCAGTGACGACAGCACAGAGTTTCAGATGGGTTCTTGTGAAGCCATAACTCCCAGCTCCACACCTTCCTGACAAGCTTATTAATTTCTACCCCCACCTGGAGATAACGCTATTTAAATCCAACTTGATTAACTCATTTGCCCAGTTAAGTGCACAGTTTGGGAAATTTCCTGGGGTCTTTGATTTGTGCTCTGGTACAGAAGTCACTAGAAGCCATATTCAACTCCATCTATGGGGCTCTTATCATAGCGATCCAGAGAGGAATGTTCCAGATGTGACACTGAGAAATAGTATTATTGTCTTATCTCCTGGGCACCGTGTGAAGGCTAGGAAGTAATTCCTCCTGTCCCTTAGTAATATGTGCTTTTAATACTTGGCATCTTCTCTCCAGACCTTGTTCTGAGGGGTAACTGAAGTTACATTCTGGAAATACTTAAGGGTGTAATGTTATAATAGGGAGCCAGTCTAATTTTTTTTCCAGTGTGTATATTGGATGTTGAAGAATATTGTTTTATAAAATCTGAGTGCAGCCTGACCTTACTTTTTCTTAGGCTGTCTTGTCATCCATAAATTGTGAAAGAAAGGCTAACTCTCAGTGTTTCACAATGAGATCATGTTTATGAGAAGACTTTGTAAACTCTAGAGCTTTATACACATGTAGAATATTATTATTACCATAAAGGCACATCTACCAGAAAGAGGCCTCCCCCGAGTGATCAGCGGTGCACTGAAATCCGATTTTGTTTCCATATCCATTCATCTTTGGCAGATGTCATAGCTTTGTATGTGTGGAGTCTTTGTGATGAAGCTAACTGCGTCGCCCTGTGCATGGGCAGTAGTAGGCAGGCTGAAGGAGTCGGAGACCAAACCAACGTTTACTTTTGGGCTACTGCCCTGTCCAGGGGGCTGGCCCCTGTAGGTGTTCAACAAATGTGTTCAGAACAGAACTGAAGTGGGCTGAGGGTACGAAGGACTCAGCATGAGCGAGGCAAGTAAATGTAAGCGAAACTGCCAGCTTGGTTGAACCTCTCCAGGGAGGTGGTGTGACAAGCAGGGTTCCAGGACACGCTGTGAGATAGGTTGCCTGAGAACGAGGAACCAGCCCTTCTCCACAGAGGAAGAGTGGGCCCTGAGCAGTGAGACAGCATACGTCACCCTTCCAATGCCTTCTCTCACCTTCTCCTCCATCTTTTACCACCAGGAGAAGGAGAAGCTGCTCAGCCTTTTCTTATCTGTTGCTTAGAGGGCTTTTCCTCATTCTGAGAGGTACATGGAGCTTAGATTCTTTGGGGAATAAGATAGATTCTCTTGCTCTGTTCTTCAAGGAATTTGTAGGAGCTATAAAAGACGGTCTGCAGTTTTTGCCACTTGATGGGAATTTGTGGGGGAGATGGGGCATGGCATGTTAGGGAAAGATCGGAAATATGTCCGCACACACTTTCGGGTGGAAGATTTGCTTACTGAATTCGTCCTTAAACCAAAGTATCTTGGTCATTAAAGTAACACATCATTTATGATAAGAACAGTCACCTTACTGATGCATTTTGAGAAACAAAGAAAAATATATTCTCAAATTCACTTGCTTTTGTCAACGTGTTCCCAAATAATATAACTTGGTTCTCCTCCAACACATTTAATTTACCCACCCCCACCCCCGACTTTGGAAGAGAAACTATTAGTATTAGCTTAAAGAGTCTCAAAACCAAAGGCACTCTCTCCTGTCAAGAACAAGGGGTCAAGGGGCATGTGGGTGGCTCAGTGGGTTGGGCCTCCACCTTCAGCGCAGGTCATGATCTCAGGGTCCTGGGATCGAGCCCCGAATCAGGCTCTCTGCTTAGCAGGGAGCCTGCTTCCCCCTCTCTCTTTGCCTGCTGTTCTGCCTGCTTGTGATCTATCTTTCTCTCTCTGTCAAATAAATGAATAAAATCTTAAAAAATAAAATAAAATCACCCTTAAAAAAAAAAAAGAACAAGGGGTCAAATGAGAGGTGTGGCTAAGTTGCTGTTGTCTGAGTTATGAAAGGTTTTTTAATACTCAGCCTGCTCCCCTCTCTTCCTGCAGACTTATCTTTCTTCCATCTGTATCTTTATCGTTAACCTATATCTCATAAGCTGAGTGTGCGAGACCATCAGTCCCTCGGAGCATCAACTATCCGGGCAGAGATGCAAACAGATCTAGGACGGCAGTGCTGCTGAGCCATTTCCCTCTGGTCTCAGGGAACCGTGTTCTGCAAGAAAAGCCTAAATGCAAAAATCACATTTTAGGTGCTCTGTAATAATTTTTTTCATCCTTTTCCCAGATATCTCCTCTCACCCCCCACCCCCACCCCCGCCCAACCCAAATACATAGAAAATGTTGCCTTTGGTTCTAAGCTGATAGGCTTTGAAGAAAGGAGTGAGGACTTGTGGAAGATCTAGGTTTGGGGTCACTGAGATGGAATAGGATTCTTTGGCTGATTCAGGTGAGCCGATCAGAAACTAATGAAACTTGCTGAATGTGATAGCACATCATCCCACAAATGCTTGTATGCTTTCTCACCTCCATTTTAGAGTGAAATATTAGATGAAAATTTAAAAAAAGTGTCTAAAATGAAACTCCAGTGACTTCCATGTTCACATTTTCAGAGAATGGAGTATGTTTAAGTGAAAATATTTATAAAATATTGATTTAATATGCCACAGTCAACTTCTAACTGATCAAAAGCTTACAATCTGTTTATACTGAGTGACTCTTTAACAAAAACGAGTCACTTGTCGTTTGCATGCTTGTGTACATATATTTACTGGAATCAGCCAAAATAGTAAACTACAGCTAATTGGAAAGCCAACATGTTCATTGCTATTTATCGTTTATTAAAAAATGTGTCTGATTCTATAGAGACACCATATAAGGAGTATCATGGCTAGCTACAGGCATACATATTTTTGCTTGGGGCTTGATTCCTATAATCCAAGAATCTCAAGACTGTTGTTCAGACCTGAAGAACAGCTAGCTATAGTTGGATTAGATTTTCAGAATTTTAGAAGTTGGTGAGGATGTCAGAGATCATCGAGTCCAGTGTTTTTCAGACTCTGCTGATGATAGTAATTCCTGGTTCTTATTCCCGACCTACTGAAGTTGAATCTCAGAGGGAGAGGTGGGGAGGGGCTCAGAAAATGTTTGTTTAAACAATGTGCTATTTTTATCATCGGGAAAGTTTAAAACAGACCCAGTCCACCAGTTCTTAGTCCTGGTTATGTATCAAGATCATCTGCAGAGGTTGTTGAAAAGGCAGAAGCCTGGCTGGTGGGCACCATGCCCTTCGATTCTAATTCCATTTTATGCATCTACATTCCTATTAAGCTCCCCAGGCAGTATGAAAGCAGGTTTGTGAATCAGTGATCTAGTCCGGCCTCCTACATGTCAGGAATCCCTTCCAAAACATTCTGCTTAAACATTCTGACTCAAAAGCCAGCTTTTCCCTTGTTGGAGGAAATTGTAGCTCATAATTTTAGACATTACGTCCATTTATTGGGCCAAATTATGACTTCCTGTAACCTCTACCCACCGACCTCAGTGTGTCCTCCAGAGCAACAGAAAAATGATTTCAAATGTGTAGCTGATGGGTGGTGTTCAATACATGTCAGGTCTTTTCCCCCTGTCCCCAGGTAACTGTCCTCCAAGTATGAAAGACCCCATACTTGACCTATTCCTTCACAAATCATGACCCTGTAAATCATCCCTTTTCTCACAAAACCTTTCCACCTTTGAGAGCACTTTTTTGTAGTTTCCATATTCTTGGAATCTTCATTACCTGGATCCAGACACGCTGTAGCTTTGTTACTAAAATGAGTCTATTCCACAAATACTACTGAGCACCCGCTGTATGTCAAACTCTGCTTTAAATACGAGACCACACAATGACCGCAGCGACCAGAATTCAACCCAGGATGCCAGCTGGACTCTAAGCGAACCTTCTGGAAATACGATTCTGACCCCATTGTTTCAGTAATGCAGCCCATGACCGTATGGCTATTTTGAAAACCATTCCACACTGTTAATTTACCCTTGGTTAGAATTTAACACCCCAGGACTTCATATAAGTTACTGTTATTATTATTACCACCATTATTAAACTTTATATGAGATAACATTTGGAGAATGATATAGAGGGTCCAAAATCTTTTATATCCCTAATTTTCACAGCAGTTTTGTGAACTTGTATTATTATTTCTAATTCATGGATGGAAAAACTGAGGCTCAGAGAAGTTTAGGGCTTTGCTTGAAATTGCATATATAATATTTACTTGAGATAGAACTTCAACTCATACCTCCTGACTCCAACTCTGAAACATTTTCTATTGCTTCATGATGCCAGGATAAGAGAGGGCTTACTAGCCCATAACTTAGCAACTGGAACAAAGGTGGGCAGGGCATTACTTTTTCCTACTTAGTATTATGTAATTACCTTTGCCCTTTTATTATAGCCTCTTGATTGGTTGATTGGTTGATAAGTCCTTGATTGATCTATCAGTATATTGGCTGTCTTTGTCTTCAATTAGTGTCATCCACGAATTGACTAAGCAAGTCCCTGTGTTCTGATTTAAGTTATTAAAATCTCTGAGGAGGACACAGCCAAAAAGAGAATCCACTGGTATAGTTCTGGGATTCCTTTCCCTAGGTTAGCAATAAAGTAGTAATTAACACATTAGCCAGGGCACCTGGGTGGCTCAGTAGGGTAAGCCTCTGCCTTCGGCTCAGGTCGTGGTCTCAGGGCCTTGGGACTGAGCCCCACATCAGGCTCTCTGCTCAGCAAGGAGCCTGCTTCCCCCTCTCTCTCTGCCTGCCTCTCTGCCTACTGGTGATCTCTCTCTCTGTCAAATAAATAAAATCTTAAAAAAAAAAAGAAAAAAATAACACATCATAATGATAATAACACATCAGCCACGATTTTCGATGAGCTAGATACAATTTTATGTATCTGTGTCATCATTCTGCTCACATGTCCCCGTCTCAACATTCAAAGAAATCATGAAAGCCTTTGTCTCTTGTCATGCTAAAGTCCCGACACCTTTTGTCTGGGGAATTCCCCTGACCCACCAAAGAGAAAAGGGTCACTTTTTTCCTGAGTGGACCACTTTAATTGTCCCCACAGAGTAAGTTACCTCAGTATTCAGAAGGAAACACCCAAGGTGTTCTTTTCCATCTTGGAAGGGCCCTGTGGGAGCCCCATCCTCCCAGATCCAGCTTGGCTGTCACCCTCCATGGGAAGCCATTTTGAATCCCCCAGGAAAATGTGGCTACACCCTCCGCTCTGCCCCATCACTCGGGGCATTTCTCTGCATTTCACATTGCCTCCTGGTTATTTGTGTTTTCTTTCCACCCTCAGTATTTGGACTTCTTGAGGGCAAGGATTACATTTTATTCACCTTGGAAGTCTTCCAAGATCTAGTGTCATGACAGGTGGTACAGTAAACCTGTGCCGAATGAATGAATGTGTGGTTGAATACGTATATGGATATGATATAAAGTTCTCCTGTAAAGTTTTTATTAGATAAACCAAACCAACAAGAGTCCCTTTTCGATTTTGCTGGGGCTTTGGCGCTTCTTATTAAAGATGTCCAGGAACAATGGACAAAGCTCGATCAAGAGAGGCCAACATTCATCTATGCCTGAAAAGGAAGAATTAATCCTTTGGCCCCCTAGAGTAGTTGTAGTTTTAAGATTAATCTTAACTCTGTTTGTAGCCTATAAAACAAAACTAATTGCAGAATTCAAAGCTTTAGAGCATTTTTAGGTGGCTTGATGGGAAAGCATTGAAATAAATACAAACATTTAGATAAAACAACCATTTTAATAGTATTAACTCTGCCAATTAATGATAATGGAAGAGCCGTCCAATTAGCTAAATCGCTAATAGTTTTATCAAGCAGAGGTTGGTAATTTAAAGCAAACAAATTCTTTCTAATTTTATCCACTTGCACACCAAGATATTTAAAGGATAACAGGGGATCCAATAAAGAGTATTGCTCAAGAAGAGCTATATTTAAATCTCCTAATGGCTATAACATAGAGTTACCCCAATTAGTCAGAAAATCCAAGCAGTCAGTAAATTCTTTCAAGCCTCCATAATTTGGGGTAAAAATAAATGAGATACAACAAAGGTGCTTCTTGCAATCATTAGCATCATTATTGTGGTATTTTTGGAAGATAGAGAGTGCCCGGAGACAGCTAGGGGTATAAATTTAACTCATCAAATCCTGCAATTGTGAGTTCTCTGTACTCACGCTGTGTTCCACACAGTGTATCTGGGGGAGTTTGCACAGAGGTCATGGCACAACACTCCTTTTCAGGGCAGAAGACCAAGGGGAAGTTCATGTGCTCAGTCCCACAAAGGCTCGGACTTTCCCTGTCGAAACTCCATGGAGAATTCAGGCACATAATTGGATAATTCAGGAAAATCCTCTTAGGACCAGAATGATGTTAACATTTCTTAACAATTCCAATTTTATTTTCTCAAGGGAATAGACTTTTAAAAAACATCCACATCATCTGGCTACGTGAGCTTCATTAGCGGGGATCTGGTCAGTTAGGGACAAATGACAAATGATAGACTGGAAGGGGCCTCTGTAGTCTATCTTCTGTTTGAGCACAAGATCAACCCTTAAAATTTCAGGATTAACGATGCTGTTTATCTCAGATTAGGGTGCTGCCAACCAAGCATCATGCTCAGATGGGCAAGGTTTAAAGGGGAAGGGACAAAATGGAAAGTATCTCCAAAACACTATCTCTGTCGGTGTTAGTGGGAAGGAAATCTTCTTTGGCTATACTAACAACTGCAGTTTATAGAGGCACTTTCTATGAGTCAAGCACTGTGTTAATATCTTGATATTCATTGTTCTTCAAGATTCCGTCAATAAAATGGGGTATTATCCCTGTTGTATAGATGAGTTTACTGGGGCTTACAGGTTAAAATAGCTCCCCACAGCAACGAGTCTTGGAGTCAGGATTCAGTAGGGCTCTAATTACAAAGACGTTGATTTTTACCTGGATCGTATACAGCCATCCTGGTCCCAGCAGCTGGCATATTGTCAGTACTCAGTGTATATTGTGGGATGATGATGGTCTCCATGTGTTCCAGCGGTATAGAGAACAAATACCCTGTGGACAGTCCTGTGGGGTAAATACAGAATGAACTGGACCCAGCTGGGCATTTGCATCAAAGGGCTCACCAGACTTCCCAGCTGGTCTGGCAGAGTGCCCAGGCACTGCCCCGGAGTCCAAATGGAATGCTCTTTGAGATGCCTCTGGTTTTCATTTTCCAAGTCTTGCCACACACAACAAGTGGGTCTGGGAATGGCCTCAGAGTCCCAACCCTGCCCTACTTGTGAGGAGTTGTCGGGGGTGGGGGGGGGGGTCGTGGAAACAAGAAGAACTGGTGATAGCAAAATCTTGGTATCAGACGCTAACTTTTCTCTATCCTGTTCAAAGACTTGTCAAATCCATCAATAGAATCAAGTCTCAACAGGGATCAGGAGATAAAATGTCAGTGCTATAAGCCCCATGGAACTTGTGTTTACCAAGAAATAAGAGCAGAGGCTAGTTCAAAGGTTTAAATGTGGCTCAGTTTTTGGGCTGAGAGCACTACGGGCTGAAAAGATACTTACCTGCCAGGAAGTCCATGCAGGCAGGCCAGCCTGAGCAAAGCCCAATCAGTATTAAGAAGCAGTCCTTTTTTTTGTTGTTGTTAATTTATTTGAGAAAGAGAGAGAGCTTAGAGTGAGTGAGAGAGAACATGAGTGTGAGGGAGGGGAAGAGGAAGAGGGAGAGGTAGAAGCAGGCTCTCCGCTGAGCAGGGAGCCTGATGTGGGGCTCGATTCCAGAACCCTGAGATCACGACCTGAGCCAAAGGCAAAGGCTTAACTAACGGAGCCACCCAGGCACCCAAGAAGCTGTCTTAATTTCTCTCCCCTTACATTCTCTATCATTTGGCTTAGGTCATTTTAAATATCCCTCTCAGAAGGCAACTGTGGAGACAGTTGTGATACTGAGTTCAGATAGAACATGGACTGGTCATTTAACCACCCACAAGCATGGACCTCATGGAAAAAAGGATCTTGCCGACTGTAGATACACAATGAGCAGGTGTTTTCTTTTAATTCTTTTCTTTTTACTACTTGCAGAACAGTGTAAGTGGAGCTGGACCAAGGCAAAACCAGTACTTTAGTTTGAGAAAGAATGAAAACAAATAAATAAGCAGATAGCTGGAAAAAATGGTAGGAGCAATCTATGTTTGGTCCCAGAGATTTTCACAGTAAATTCTATCTGTCATCAGCTGAGCGAGGGGGTGAAACACTGGGCCATGGGTTGGGATCCTTGGGCTTTTTCCAACTTTGGCCACTATCTAATGTCAGATTTCCTGAGCCACAGACTCCTTATTATGAAGAAGGTTTAGTGTAGAGTGCTTTCAGCAACACCTGTGAGGGGCTGAGGCTGAAGGAGTAGTCAAAGGTGAAGTGTGACAGACTGTACCAAAGGCCTCAGCGGACACCTCCCTGTCCCCCCAACCCCACCCTGGAGTGCTGGTGCTGCAAACTGTCCTTTCAGAACTGCCTCAAATGTAGGCAAAGGAGCCAGGCCTTTGAGCACTTGCATTGACCAGTCACTACACACAGGCCCCCCCCACCCCAGGGAGGAGAGGTCATGGTCCAAGGAGAGGGCAGTGCCTGCAGAGGGACTCCAAAGTCCTCCACCAGCAGGTATCATTTCTCACAGCTGGGAGAACACTTCTTCAAGAGAAGAGTGAAGGAACTGGGGTAGGGCATCCTAGCTTCCGCTAGTGCTACTGGGTGGGTAAATCACCCACTTTGTAAGTCACAAAGATCACTTCTTTGATTCTCACTATCCTTAAGTCAAACAATGCTTTCAACCAATATTGAACCTATGCCTTCAACCAATATTCAACCAATAATGAACACCTACTTTCTACTTATTATTTCCTTAAAAAAAAATTTTTATTTATTTATTTTAGAAAGAGAGAGAGAGAGCAAGCACACAGGCAGGGGGAGTGTCAGGCAGAGGCAGAGGGAGAAGCAGACTCTCCACTGAGCAGGGAGCCCAACATGGGACTCAATCACAGGACCCCGGGATCATAACCTGAGGTGAAGGCATATGCTTAACTGACTGAGCCACCCAGGCGTCCTCCATATTGTTTCCTTTTGTGGAATGTCTTCTCCTCACTCAGAGTCACCTGATGAATTAATACATGAAAATGCCAGTTCCTCTTAGGAGCCGCTTCTAACTACCAGGCAGTTATACAATATCTCTCTTATTTCTGCCAAAGCATTTCATGTCTCCTCTCCTGAGACTTACCTCATTTCATGAAAATGACTGTGGTCAGGGACCCTTACTTATATTTGCATCTTTTACTCTTCCTCAACATGAAATTTTAGTGAACGAGTCATATTTAAAGTCATTTTGTACAGTGTTAGCATAGATATACCCTCTCTTCTGGTGAGTATTTGCATGGTTTACTCTTTCCACACTCTTCCTTTCAATTCTTCTGTATTATTATATTTTAGGTATTTCTCCAGTAAGTGAGATTTAATTCAAATTAACTTTGCTATCATCCCAGTCTGACAATCTTCATATTTTATTTGGGGTGTTTAGATCATTTATACTTAATATAATTACTAATGTATTTAGGTTAAAATCAACCAATTTATTTTATGCTGTTTCTTTAATCCATCAAATCTGTGTCTCTTTTTCTCACCTTTCTTAACTTGTTTTGGATTGATTTTTTTTCTTTACTGTCTATTTTTTTCTTCTCTGTTGATTTGGAAATCATATGCTCTTTTCTATTTCTTCAGAAATTACAACATCCACCCCTCACTTAGCAAAATCTAATGTTAACAGTTTTACTCTCCTTCTGGAATAAATACAAGGACTGTAGGATAATTAAACTACATTCCATTCTCCCTCTCCCCCCAACTTATAGTTGACAATATATAGTTACCATGAATCTGAATTCTCTAGATTTTAAAACCGTGTAAGACATTCACAATAAAACTTTTAAAGTCAATATTTATGCTTACCTACATATTTACCACTTTTAACATTCTCTAATTCTTCTTTCATCTCTGATCCTTTAGCCTATTCCATTGCTTGTGAATTCTCTCAGTTTTGGTTTATCTGAAAATTTCTGTATTTTACTATCATGCTGAAAGTATATGTTGTTGTGTCTATGAATCTGTGGTAATTTTTGTTTTCTATAAGAACATAAAAATGTATTCTCATTTTCCTTTTTGCCCTTGAGAAATTAAACTGTTGATCCTTTGAAGATAAATATGTCTTTTTTCTCTAGCTGCTGTAAACATTTTTCACTTGTTCTTTAGTTTCTAGTTGTTTCAGAGTGATACATCATAATATCTATTTCTTCTTTCTTTATCCTGGTTGGGATTCTGAGGTCTTGTTAAATCTGTTCTGGAAAATTCTGTCATTTAAGCTATAATATTTTTATTGTATTTTATTTTATTATTTGTTTAATTAACATATAATGTATTATTTGCCCCCAGAGTACAATTCTGTGAATCATCAGGCTACACATTTCACAGCACTCACCATAGCACATACCCTCTTGAATGTCCATAACCCAACTACCCTATCCCTACTCCCCCACCCCCTCACTTTGTTTCCTGAGATTACAAGTCTCTTATGTTTTGTCTCCCTCCCAATCCCATCTTGTTTCATTTTTTCCCTCTCTACCCCCCACGACTCCCCTGCCCTGCCTCTCAGAATCCTCATATCAGAGAGATATGATAATTCTCTTTCTCTTGACCTGTCTTGACCTATTTCTCTTAGCATAATTAACATCCTCTAGTTCCATCCACATTGTTGTAAATGGTAAGATTTTGGGTTTTTTGATGGCTGCATAGTATTCCATTGTGTGTGTGTGTGTGTGTGTGTACGTGTACACACACACCACATATATATAATATGTATACTATATACATTACATATACCACATATATAATATATACATTATATATAATATATATTATATATAATATATACAAATATATGTGTGTGTGTGGGATATATATATATATATATATATATATATATATATATATACCGCATCCTCTTTATCCATTCATATATTGATGGACATCTAGTTTCTTTCCATAGTTTGGCTATTGTGGACATTGCTGCTATAAACATTGGGTGCACGTGCCCCTTCAGATCTTTAGGGTAAATACCTAGTAGTTCGATTGCTGGGTGATAGGGTAGCTCTATTTTCAACTTTTTGAGGAACATCCATGACGTTTTCCAGAGTGGCTGCACCAGCTTGCATTCCCAACAGTATAGGAAGGTTCCCCTTTCTCTGCATCCTTGCCAATATCTGTTGTTTCCTGACTCGTTTATTTTAGCGATTCTGACTAATGTGAGGTGGTAACTCACTGTGATTTTGGTTAGTATTTCCCTGATGCCAAGTGATTTGGAGCACTTTTTCATGTGTCTGTTGACCATCTGGATGCCTTCTTTGCAGAAATGTCTATTCATGTCTTCTGCCCATTTCTTGATTGGATTATTTGTTCTTTGAGTGTTAGAGTTTGGTAAGTTCTTTATAGATTTTGGATACTAGCCCTTCATCCGATATGTCATTTGCAAATATCTTCTCCCATTCTGTCAGTGGTCTTTTGGTTTTGTTGACTGTTTCCTTTGCTGTATGAAAGCTTTTGATCTTGATGACATCCCAGTAGTTCATTTTTGCTCTTGCTTCCCTTGCTTTTGGGGATGTTTCTAGGAAGAAGTTGCTGCAGCTGAGATCCAAGAGGTTGTTGCCCATGTTCTCCTCAGGGATTTTGATGGAGTCCTGTCTCACATTGAGGACTTTCATCCACTGTGAGTCTGTTTTTGCGTGTGGCGTAAGGAAATGGTCTATTTTCATTCTGCATGTGGCTGTCCAATTTTCCCAACACTATTTGTTGAAGAGACTGTCATTTTTTTCCATTGGATATTCTTTCCTGCTTTGTTGAAGATTAGTTGACCATAGAGTTTTGAGGATCCATTTCTGGGCTCTCTGTTCTGTTCCATTGATCCATGTGTCTGTTTTTGTGCCAGTACCACACTGTCTTGATGATTACAGCATTGTAATAGGGCTTGAAGTCTGGAATTGTGATGCTTCCAACTTTGGTTTTCTTTTTCAACATTCATCTGGCTATTTGGGGTCTTTTCTGGTTCCATATAAATTTTACAAATAATTTTTTAACAAATAATTTAACAAATATTTAACAAATAATCATTTGTTCCATTTCTTTGAAAAAAAATGGATGGCATTTTGATAGGGATTGCATTAAATGTGTAGATTGCTTTAGGTACCATAGACATTTTCACAATATTTCTTCTTCCAATCCATGAGCATGGAATGTTTTTCCATTTCTTTGTGTTTTCCTCAATTTCTTTCATGAGTACTTTATAGTTTTCTGAGTACAGATTCTTTGCCTCTTTGGTTAGGTTTATTCCTAGGTATCTTATGGTTTTGGGTGCAATTGTAAATGGGATGGACTCCTTAATTTCCCTTTCTTCTGTCTTGCTGTTGGTGTAAGAAATGCAACTGATTTCTGTGCATTGATTTTACATCCTGACACATTACTGAATTCCTGTGAGTGCTAGAAGTTTTGGAGTGGAGTCTTTTGGGTTTTCCACATAAAGTATCATATTATCTGCAAAGAGTGAGTTTGACTTCTTCTTTGCTGATTCGGATGCCTTTTATTTCTTTTTGTTGTCTGATTGGTGAGTCTAGGACTTCTAGTACTATGTTGAATATCAGTGGTCATAGTGGAAATCCTTGCCATGTTACTGATCTTAGAGGAAAATCTTTCAGTTTTTCCCCATTAAGAATGATATTCACGGGATGCCTGTGTGGCTTAGTTGGTTAAGCCGCTGCCTTTGGCTCAGGTCATGATCCCAGCATCCTGGGATCGAGTCCCACATCGGGCTCCTTGCTCCGCGGGAGCCTGCTTCTCCATCTGCCTCTGCCTGCCACTCTGTCTGCCTGTGCTCACTCTGACAAATAAATAAATAAATTCTTAAAAAAAAAGAATGATATTCACTGTGGGGTTTTCATAGATAATTTTGATGATATTGAGGTATGTACCCTCTATCCCTACACTTTGAAGAGTTTTGATCAAAAAAGGATGCTGTTCTTTGTCAAATGCTTTTCAGCATCTATTGAGGGTATAATGTGGTTCTTGTTCTTTCTTTTACTAATTTATTGTATCACATTGATTTGTGGATATTGAACCAACCTTGCAGCCCTGGAATAAATCCCACTTGGTCATGATGAATAATCCTTTTAACGTATTGTTAGATCCTATTGGCTAGTATTTTGGTGAGAATTTTCGCATCTGTGTTCATCAAGGATATTGGTCTGTAATTCTCTATCTTTTTAAAAGATTTTATTTATTTATTTGACAGAGAGATCACAAGTTGGCAGAGAGGCAGGCAGAGAGAGAGAGGGAAGCTGGCTCCCTCTGAGCAGAGAGCCCGATGTGGGGCTCAATTCCAGGACCCTGATATCATGACCTGAGGTGAAGGCAGAGGCTTTAACCTGCTGAGCCACCCAGGTGCCCCTCTAATTCTCTTTTTTGATGGGATATTTGTCTGGTTTTGGGATCAAGGTAATGCTGGCCTCATAAAATGAGTTTGGAAGTTCTCCTTCCATTTCTAATTTTTGGAATAGTTTCAGGAGAACGAGAATTAATTCTTCTTTAAATGTTTGATAGAATTTCCCTGGGAAGCCGTCTGGCCCTGGGCTCTTGTTTGTTGGGAGATTTTTGATGACTGCTTCAATATCCTTACTGGTTATGGGTCTGTTCAGGTTTTCTATTTCTTCCTGGTTCAGTTGTGGTAGTTTATATGTCTCTAGGAATGCATCTATTTTGTCCAGATTGTCAAATTTGCTGGCGTATAGTTGCCCATAATATGTTCTTATAATTGTTTGTATTTCTTTGGTGTTGGTTGTGATCTCTCTTTGATTCATGATTTTATTAATTTGGGTCCTTTCTCTTTTCTTTTTGTTAAGTCTGACCAGGGGTTTATCAATCTTATTGATTCTCTCAAAGAACCAGCTCCTAGTTTTGTTGATTCGTTCTACTGTTTTTTGTTTGTTTGTTTGTTTGTTTGTTTCTATTTCATTGATTTCTGCTCTGATCTTTATTATTTCTCCCTCATGCTGGGTTTAGGCTTTCTTTGTTGTTCTTTCTCCAGCTCCTTTAAGTGTAGGGATAGGTTGTGTATTTGAGACCTTTCTTGTTGCTTGAGAAAGGCTTGTATCACTATATATTTTCCTTTCAGACTGCCTTGCTGTGTCCCACAGATTCTGAACCATTGTGCTTTCATTATCATTCATTTCCATGAATTTTTTCAATTCTTTAATTTCCCAATTGACCCATTCATTCTTTAGTAGGATGCTCTTTAGCCTCCGTGTATTTGGGTTCTTTTCAACTTTCCTCTTGTGATTGAGTTCTGGCTTCAGAGCATTGTGGTCCAAAAATATGCGGGAAATGATCCCAATCTTTTGGTACCAGTTGAGACCTGATTTGTGACCCAGGATGTGATCTATTCTGGAGAATGTTCCATGTGCACTCGAGAAGAATGTGTATTCTGTTGCTTTGGGATGGAATGTTCTGAATATGTCTGTGATGTCCATCTGGTCCAGTGTGTCATTTAAAGACTTTATTTCCTTTTTGATCTTTTGCTTGGATGATCTGTCCATTTCAGTGAGGGGGATGTTAAAGTCCCCTACTATTATTGTATTATTGTGAATGTGTTTCTTTGATTTTGTTATTAATTGGTTTATATAGTTGGCTGCTCCCATGTTAGGGGCATAGATATTTAAAATTGTTAGATCTTCTTGTTGGATAGACCCTTTGAGTATGATATAGTGTCCTTCCTCATCTCTTATTATAGTCTTTGGCTTAAAATCTAAATTATCTGATATAAGAATTGCTACCCCAGCTTTCTTTGGATGTCCAATAGCATGGTAAATTGTTTTCCATACCCTCACTTTAAATCTGGAAGTATCTTTGGGTCTAAAATGAGTTTCTTGTAGACAGCATATTGATGGGTTTTGTTTTTTCATCCATTCTGATCCCCTGTGTCTTTTGATTGGGGCATTTAGCCCATTTACATTCAGGGTAACTATCGAGAAATATGAATTTAGTGCCATTGTTTTGCCTGTAAGGTGACTGTTATTGTATATTGTCTCTCTTCCTTTCTGGTCTATTACTTTTAGGCTTTCTCTTTGCTTTGAGGGCCCCTTTCAATATTTCCTATAGGCTGGTGTGGTGTTTGCAAATTCTTTTAGTTTTTGTTTGTCCTGGAAGCTTTTTATCTCTCCTTCTATTTTCAATGACAGCCTAGCTGGACATAGTATTCTTGGCCGCATGTTTTTCTCATTTAGTCCTCTGAATATATCATGCCAGTCTTTTCTGGCCTGCTAGGTCTCTGTGGATAGGTCTGCTGCCAATCTAATATTTTTACCATTGTATGTTACAGACTTCTTGTCCCGGGCTGCTTTCAGGGTTTTCTCTTTGTCACTAAGACTTGTAAGTTTTACTATTAGAAGATGGGGTGTCTACCTACTCTTATTGATTTTGAGGGGGGTTCTCTGTGCCTCCTGGATTTTGATGCTTGTTCCCTTTGCCATATTAGGGAGATTCTCTATAATAATTTTCTCCAATATACCTTCTGCTCCCCTCTCTCTTTCTTCTTCGTCTGGAATCCCAATTATTCTAATGTTGTTTCATTTTATGGCATCACTTATCTCTTGAATTCTCCCCTCGTGGTCCAATAGTTGTTTGTCTCTCTTTTGCTCAGCTTCTTTATTCTCTGTCATTTGGTCTTCTATATCACTAATTCTCTCTTTTGCCTCATTTATCCTAGCAGTAAGAGCCTCCATTTTTGATTGTACCTCATTAATAGCTTTTTTTAATTTCAGCTTGGTTAGATTTTAGTTTTTTTATTTCTCCAGAAAGGGCTTTTATTTCTCCATACAGGGTTTCTTTAATATCTTCCATGTCCTTTTTGAACCCAGCTAGCACCTTGAGAATCATCATTCTGAACTCTACTTCTGACCTGTTACCAATGTCCATATTGATTAGGTCCCTAGCTTTCGGTACTACCTCTTGTTCTTTTTTTTTTTTTTGTGGTGAGTTTTTCTGCCTTGTCATTTTACCCGGATAAGAATATATGAAGGAGAGAATAAAATGCTAAAAGGGTGGCAAATACCCCAGGAAAGTGTGCGTTAACCAAATCAGAAGAGAACCCAAATCGTGGGGGGAGGTGGGGGGGTAAAAAGAAGTTGAAAAAAAAAAGAAAAAATGAGGAAAGAAAATATATATATTAGACTGGTGAATAGAACAGAGCCACCCACTTAATTTTGGGAGTATTTTGGTCTCTTAGAGGAAACTACCTCCCAAAATTTTAAAGAAAGAAAAACTTACATATATATATTTATACACACACACACACACACACACACACACACATATGTATATGTATATATGCACACAAATAAGGGTAAACATGATGAAGGGATGGAATATGACTGTAAAGATGAGAATTTTTAAAAAAAATTCTAAAAAAGGAGTTGATAAGATGAGTTGGTTGGGAAAAGAAAGAAAAAGAAAATGGAGAGAATTTGCTTAGGATGGAGACTAGAACAAAGCCCTGTGCTAGATATTTAGGGTGTATTTTGATCTATTAGAAGAAGTTGTATCCCCAGCAAAGGCAGTCCTAAGGGGGAAATACATAGCCATCCAAGCCTCCCTCAAAAAAATTGAAAAATCCAGAATACAACAGCTGTCTCTACACCTTAAAGAACTGGAGAATCAACAACAAATTAAACCAACTCCACGCACAAGAAGGGAAATAATCAAGGTTAGAGCAGAGATGAATGAGGTAGAAACTAGAGATATAGT
>PISX010006701.1:0-94806 GCA_004024625.1 Mellivora capensis | reverse complement strand
TACCGCTAAATTGAGCTGAGAATGTACAAGTGCTTCCTGTAGTTGGTCTATTCTCTTGGCACTCGGGGGATCCAGTTCTTCAGAAATAACTCCTTGTGCTTCTGTCTTGAAGAATGAGGAAGCCAGTAGAGCAGGTAAATACCAGTCATGTTATCCTTCAGTCTGTACGCCGGCAGCATGCAGGGTACAGTGGGTCAGCAGAGGGGACGGCCCGCAGAAGGAGGGAACTGATATTCTGGGGCTCAGAGATGACGACTTTCTATCTCTGAGGTCACCTAGTGGTGTCATCAGAAGCAGCAGCATGTAATGAGGGAGTCTTGGAAATTGTGACAAGCCCTTGGAGGGGCCTTTGCTTTCTGTCAGGTCCTTGTGTGTGGCTGGTGTGGATTATTCCAACACCATGACCACTGCCTGCTTGTGTCTAGCAGACATAGAACTCAATGCTAAGCAGGCTTCTTCTTACAAATCAGGACTCCCATCCTCTTTGCCTCCATTTTACCCCAGTAGTTTTGTTCTGCCTTGGAGCTTGGTGGGTTTTGGAACAAGGCCTCCCAGAGATGTTTGAAAACAGTACCATGGATGCAAGGCAATTGGCATCCTAGGCCAGTGCAACCAGTACTTCCTGGGCATCAACTCTTTGCCCACCATTCTAGCAGGCATTGGGGCTTTTGCAAGGATGAGTAGGAAACCATCCTGCTCCTCAAGTAGCTCATGACCTAGCTTTTGCTGGGGTGAGAAGAATGAATTTGACTCAGCCAGTTGGGGTAGTCTCCAAGATGGTAGGGCCTTCGGAGCTAGGGTTTGAGCATAGACTGGATTTCTCCAAGTTGAATCATTTTCTCTTTATCTGAAAAAAAAATGCTTTGGAAATAATTCTGTTTACCATTTTTGCGTTACACTAGGTTTAAAGTGAAATTATGTATGTGTATATGAACACACAGATATACACATATGTACAGACTAGCTTTAAAATGTAGATAGATTTAGAAAGAGACACAGAAAGGGAGAGATTCAAAGAAAGATTTTGAAAGCAGTTTTGAATTTTTTGACCACAAGCATAAATAGGACAAAACCCATACATACTAAAATAAAATGACCCTTTTGTTTTCTAGAGAAGCAGTGATTAAGGATGATAGTGGTGCCCCAGAAGACATGAGAGACCCATCATGTCTTCCCAAATCAAGAGTCTTTCTCCAGTGCTCTGATGCATCTGCCTCCCCTTTTTCCTTCTGGTTTGTTTGGATTCTCATTGGTGCCCTTGGTGCCAGCTGCCTTCCTCACGGGATGACTCCTTCATCCCTCACACACCAGCCCAGACCTCCTGATCTCCATGCTTGCTTGCAGAACACCCCCATGTAGAGAACCCACAATCCTCCAACTTCCTCTTGTCTAAAGCCAAAATCATCATCTCTCCCTCCCAAATATGGTTGTTCTACTTTGTCCCAGCATAGATATCTTCGTTCTTATCCTCCCAGTGGAAGATATTTGGTTGTCATGGGCTCATCCTCTGCTCCTTGATATACCTGTTCCTTTGAGCATTTTCCCCATTTTTCCAAGGACACCCTTCCTGGATAATCTCAAGTGGCAGGTCCTTTCCACCTTATTTCTATAGACCTGTATACTAAATCCTAAGAGTGTTAACACTTGAGACTGTCACTGTTTGCTTGCATAGTTATCTACACTTAGACCACGAGCCCCATCTGGGAAAAGGTCAGTTCCGTTCATGTTTCATTAGCTCTGCCATGGGACTTTGTTTCTAGTTCCCGGAAGGGTCTCTGTATAAGCTGTTGGGCATGATGACTTCAGACTTCAGATACCATTCATTAAGAGCTACTCTGTACCAAGAGCTATGGTAAGCATTTTATGTGCATGATTTCATGTAGCTTTTTCAACAACTCATCTCAAGGAGGCATTTTGATTTCTGCCTCACAAACAGAAATTCAGACTAGTGACCAGTTTCAGATGCCCCAGCTAGTAGATGAGGAGTCAGGATGTGAATAGAAGGCTATCTGACCCCAAAGGCTGCATTCCTAATCACTACATTTTACATAAAGCCTGGCAGAGGGACAGGGATGTTTTAGAAAAATTGAGAGTTCCTCCCACCCTTAGAATGGCATCCACCTTCTTTTTCTCATGGGGGGGCAGCAGATTCCACCCAAAGCCAACTCACTGGAACTTGGGGGATAAATATCATACTTCAGAGACCATGTCTTTTCTGGTCTGTTGCAGTTCCATCTTCTAGGATCATACCCTGTCCCTTGTTTCTTGTGCATAATTAGGGAAATGCCACTTAAGGAAGGAATTCTGGGTGCAGATATGATACAGGAGGTCTTTGAGAAAGCTTGGACTGACATCTGGAATGTATAGTTCTGATGAGACCCATCAGCATGTGATCAGATCTAGGAAGGCTTTCCCCAACAATGATGTATGCATCACAGGGGTACTGTTGTGACATGACATGATTTCTAGTTGTAGATTGCTGTCACTCGCTTCCTTCTAGATCTAGATCTAGATTTTAAGTACCCCTCCATCACTTCCCCACCATATTTAGCCTAGAATGACTGTTAGTCTCAAGAACTGATGAGAACATGTAGAAGATCTCTGGAGTGTGTTGCTTGTTTGTGAGTTTGTGGGTGGTATCTGTAATCTGCAAACAGGTTCATCCTATGAAAGGGTTGAAGTAGTTATGCAAGCATTTTACTTGACTTCTGCACACACATATTCCAATGATTATGTGAAGGAAGTCATGGAGGAAAATGATAATTGAGAGACCACTAGTAAATGACAAATTGGTTGAACAATTGTGTTCATTGCTGAAGGGGAAGAGCAATGTTGACCTCTTCTGCAGGCAGGTGGAAGGACATTCTGGCTTCTCTTGTGTGCTCGCTTTGCTTGGAAGACAGTGGCAGCTCACTGAGGAAGCCATGAACTCTGGCTATCACTAGCCCTTAGAGAAGATGGTTTGTTTTCAGGTTTTCACTTTTTCTCTTACCGTTCGATCTCTGGTGCTCAATCGCCGAGATTCACTATTTATAGAATGAATATAAGAATGGATGAAAAGATTTATTTTCCAGGGACTTTTCCACATGAGGAACATCTTTCAGTGTTGGCCATTCAGGTGTAGTTCGTAGGACTCCTTGTATCAGAGTCACTGGGGGAAAGGTGTGAAGGTATTATCCCTACCTCCAAACCTTGAAATCGAATGATCATTTCAAATTTTGCTTTTTTCATAAGCTCTCCTCATGATTCCCATGCCCCTTGAAGACCTAGAACTATGGCTTTAGACCATAGATAGACTCTCTGTGACCCTGAAAAAATGGTCTCGTCTACGTCATCCTGGTTGTCAGAACTTTTTTGTTTCTGAGATTTTGTGCCTCTTTCTTCCTTTGGAATGCAATGTTTAATGGCAAAGCTTAAGAGAAATGGTATGGGAGAAGAAAGAAATAAGGAAATTGTGGTTTTGTTGCACCTTGGGTAACCTCTTGCGAGTGAGATAGTACCAATGCCAAATAAAATCTTGTGTATGCATGTAGATCAGTTCCTATCACCTGGTGTATCCTCCATAGATACTGTTATTAAATGATTTCTTTTTTGCCAAATCTGTCCCCCATGAACAGAGATGGTTGGATTTGGGGTATATAACCCTTATGCATTCACACATGTATTCCATCAAACAAAATGTCTAGATTACCTGCTGTGTGCAGGTCATTGTGGAGGGTTGCAGTAATACATGGACCAGTCTTCAAGATACATAGAGTCTAATAGGGCACCAGGAGATGCTCGTAACCACAAGACAGTGTGATATGTGCCACAAGAGATGTTCTGATAGAACTCTACAGTATTTAGAGAAGATAGACATTATGTATAGGCAGAAGGATTGAGGGCATCTATACAGAGGACTTCTCGTTTGGACAAGTGTCAGAGAATAAGCATGATCTGGACTTCTGAGTATGTGTGGGAAGGCCATGCCATGCAGAAGGAACATTGTCAGTGAAGGCCCAGAAACAAGGAGTTCAGTGTGTTTGAACCATAGCTTGTATGATAGGCAGAATTCTAAGAATGACCCCCCTGTGAACCTCCCCCCTCAGAGGGTGTGTGGGTATATATGATGAGATATGCCTTCCATGATTGTTACATTAGGGAGCAGAAGGGGTTGTCTGCTGACGTTGAGTTACTCAGGCTGGGCCTAATGTCCTTCCATGAGCCTTTAAAAAGTAGAGACTTTGCTGTAACTAGTAGCAGAAGAGGGCAGACAGATTTAAGCCTGGGAAGGGTTTCACTGCTAGGCTTGAGGATTGAGAGGCCACGTGACAAGGCATGTGGGGGGCCACAGCAAGGAAGCTAGGGCTTCACTGTCATGGCCCTCAAGAAGGGGGACTCAGCCAACCACCTGAAGGAGTTTGGAAGTGGATTGTTCCCAGGTCCTCCCTCCATGAGCCCGAGCTGGCTGACACCTTGATTTTGGCCTTGGGAGACCCTGAGTGGAGAACCCAGCCGAGCTCTGCTGGACTGTGGGCCTGTGGAACTGTGAGGTGTTGTCAAAGGGTGCTGTTCCAGGCGGTGATGTTGGAGGTCATTTGTTCTAGGACCACAGCAAATGAATATGGATCATTGCGAGGGAATGATGGGAGGAAAGGGCTGTGCTGGCATGTGAATTTGGGGCTATAAGACTGTTTAGGAATCGTTGGGATGCCACTGAAGAAGGAGAAGAAAACAGAAAAATAATAAATAGTAATAGTCAAATATATAAGCTCATCTAGTCCTCACATGGACACTGGAATACAGATGCTATTACCCTCTTCTATAAACTAGGGAATGAGTCCCAGAAAATTCAAAACTTGTGCAGGGTCACAGAGCTGGGATAGCAACCCTACAGCCTGCTCTCATAGGCACAAACTCTGCTGCTTCTTTAAAAATGAAATGGTCATTGGCGAGGATCTTTGGGAACATTTATTTTTTTTAATTAATTTATTTATTTATTTGACAGAGATTACAAGTAGATGGAGAGGCAGGCAGAGAGGAGGAGGAGGAAGCAGGCTCGCCACTGAGCAGAGAGGCCGATGTGGGGCTCGATCCCAGAACCCTGAGATCATGACCTGAGCCGAAGGCAGAGTCTTAACCCACTGAGCCACCCAGGCGCCCCTTTGGGAACATTTCTTAGGGGTGCTTTAAGTAGCTGGGTTAAAGAGGAGTGTAAGGTTTAAACAGAGACAGTGACAGTGGGATCTGAAAGGAATGTCAGAAGGGCTTGGAAATGCATGGTGTTTACTGAATGATCTGCTGAGAGCTTCGTGATAGAGCAGAATCAGTCCAATTTTTTATTTCTTTATTTTTAGGTATGGGTCTGTGCTTAGGCATTTTGGGTTGAGTATTTTCCAGAAGAAATCTAGCATGTGCGTACAAGACATCGTCTTTCTTCTCTCCCTACTCCACGCCCCCTCCCCTGACAACCCCGGCTTCTCTCTTTCTCTTCCTTTCCTTTTTCCTCCCCAACCCACATCTAAAGTAAAGGCCCATTGGTAAAATGGGTTTGGTAATATCACTACCTTAGCAGAGTCTCTGTGAAATTTAACTTGTTTCCTTATGTAATGATCATTAAGTTTTTCAAGTGACGCGAGGCCTAGAGAGGGAAAGTTAAGCTATCGCAGAAGTTTTAAAACAATCATCTGACTTCCCCAGAGTCATGCGTCCTGGCTGTTTTAAATATCCACACAGTACAATATGTTAGGTCACGTGGGGAAAATACAGTAGGTCTCTACCAAATTAACACTGCAAGCTGAAGTAAGTGGTAACATCTCCTGTGTGTGTGTGTTTCTGTCTTGCATTGGTTCTTTCTCTCTCTCTCTCTCTCTCTTTTTGCATTTGTAACATCAAACCAACCCCCAAAAGAAGAGCAGTTAGAGCAGTGCTCTCCGGCAAGGCAACATTCTGCTAAAAGTTTTCTCGATTTCAGAAGTTGGAAAAAAAAATTTCACAGACAAGATATCTCTGCGGCAACATGCATTTTGGGGAATGTTAACGATAAGGATGTTTGGTGATGATGATGGTGGTGATGGTGGCAGATGCCGATGGTTGAGCTCCTTCCTATTCCATGATGCAGTTGAATGTTTTCAAGGCATTATCACATTCAAATGTTATAACATTCTCTGCATTTTATCCTATCTAAAAGGGAGGGGATAAGAGTACCTACCTCTTAGGTTGGTGGGAAAATTTAAAAATATCTGTATCTGATATCTCGCTTAGAACACCAACTGGAACACAGTAGCTGGTCAGTAAATGCCAGCTTCAATTATAACTGGAGTTATAATTGGAGAAAAATTGGAAGCCACCTAGGATAAATGACTTGCCCAAGGAGACCGTGGGGAAGGCATAATTGGAACCCCCCTCGGTATCTCTCTCTCTCTCTCAGGAGAGCCAGAGTCCACCATGATGTCATCTGGATGATCCATGTCTGTGGAAATCATAAACCCAACTTGATAAGGAAGCTATCTGAGGGTGCTGGGGCCATGATTAAGCTGACAGATGGTATAAATGTAAGACAAAAGCTGTACCCTTGATGGTGTGCCATTGCCATCAATTATGAAAATGAGTGAATAGATTATTTAAATGATCTCGGATGAGTGAATTATTCAGAGAGCCTCTCAGAAGTATTTCTAGAAACTCCTGAAGAGACGAATGAAAACCATTTTTATTTTCTGACGGGGTCATCAACTCCTCTTTGCATAGATGAATGCAAAGCCCTGGGCTCCTCTGACAGAAGGAGGAAGAGATGGAGGGGGGAGAAGGAGAGGGAGAAGGAAAAGGAGAACAGCGGGGTTTCAGCCCGGCACTGCAGGACATAGAATGAGCCTCCCGTGCATCATATAGGAAAGAGCTTTTTTCTGTGTTCTCTGGGATGCCAGAGTCAGAGTGCTGCGGTGGTCTCTGAGCGGATAAGGGTTAATGAGACAGGATCCAGCTTTAACCAGAGGTGGTAATGTTCTCTCTGATTGGCATATTGGTGTCCCAAGTGAGCTCTCATTTGGGGAAAAGATAGAATATTTCTAAAGCAAATTTAAAAATGGGTAGATGAAAGAGATCGACTTCAGGGCTTCTCTGAATGTAATACACACCTTACAATATTGGCTTTCATATTTACAGTTTGCTTTCAGCTACATGAGAATCCTGTGGAGTAGGTGGTGCTCTCTGATTTTTGAGAAGGGAGTACTTGGAGATATTCAGTGATGTTTTTATCAACAGCTGATCCAAGACTCAAATTTAGGTCTTAGGCGTTTCCATGTCTGGTGCTCATTCCACCATTTTGTACAGTTTCTAGGATGAATAATAGCAGTTTTTACAAAGAGCCAAGAGATTCTTGTGGCTGTTATCTGCCTTGGAAGTTGAGAGATGATACCTGGTCCTTTATGTAGATTCAAATCTTGCTCTTTGGGTTAATGTAACTACTAACTATGTATGTCTGATACGATTGAACTTTGTCCATCCATCCATCCATCCATCCATCCATCCAGTTATCCAGTGTTCAGTCACCTAATAAACCATCTGTCTATCCATCCGTCAACCCATCTGACAGACCATCTTTCATCCATCCATGTGAGTCATGAACCCACCTGCTTGCCCCTACTAATCTGTTTGCCAGGTGTTACCTCCCTGTGCCAACCCTGTGACAGCCATGGGTGAAACAGAGATGAACAATACAATGTCCCTGCCCTCCCAAAGCTCACAGTCTAGTGGGAGAGACAGAGAAATGAACTTCTTTCATTTTTTTAGAGAGAGAGAGAAAGAGAGCAGAGTGGGGTGGGGTGGGGAGAGGCAGAGGGAGAAGGAGAGCTAGAATCTTAAGTAGGCTCCATGCCCAGTGTGAAGCCCGACACAGGGCTTGATCTCATGACCCTGAGATCGTGACCTGAGCCGAAACCAAGAGTCAGACCCTAACTGACTGAGCCACCCAGGTGCCCCACAGTGACCTTCCTGTTACAACATCCTCATAGTAAGATGAGTGCTAATCGTAGAGGCAAGCCTCAGGCATGGCAGGACATCTCCCCAGCCTGACTGTTAGGAAAGGGACAAACAAAGGCTTCCTAAAAGAGCTAACATGCGCCCTGAGTCCTAAAGGATGGAGAAGAGTTGTCTAAGGGACGTGGGCCATCTGACCCACTTAATGAACTGAATCACGAGCATCAGAGGCTCCTCCTATTTTTCTCATTTCATGGTTTGTCTGGTTGGTGGCAGCTGGATTGCTTCCCCCACCACCACCCCATCCCACAATGACCAGCTCTCAGTGGTTTGTGCTTTGGACCTGCTCTTGACTTTCTCAGCATTGTCTCTGTCAGTTTCTCTTCCTTCCCCGTGTGCGCGCTGTTGGTGCAGACAGGAATGACATTTGCCTGTTAGAAAAGAGAGGGAGCGGTGAAGTGCTATACCCCAGCAATCTGCTTCTGGCTACAAGTGGCTGTGTTGGGCTGCTTTCTGTAGCTGCAGTGTGGTTTTCTCATCTGTGCCGTTGGCAGCAGAAGCTGCGCTCCCTGCTACGCTGTTTTTCTTGGCGTTGGAGCCTGGGTGGGCCAGAGGGACAGGCGGAGATAGAGAGGGATTGAATATTCCCGTGTGTCGATTTCTGAGCTGTGGAAGACTTCGGGTGCTTTCAGACCCTGAAGACAAAGAAATTGGCTGACTGTACCCCCACGTAATCCCCCACGTTGTATGCAGTAATTAATAATAATAATAATAAATAATCATTGTATCCTGGCTACAGCATAAGGACTTTGTATTCATCCCTTGAATTCTTTTTTAATAGACATTCAACCTGAGTACTATCACCCCTGCCCCTAGTTTATATCTGAAGAAACTGAGACCCTTTGAGAATTGATGATTTGCTCAGGGTTGGGGAGTAAGTAAATGGCAACCTTTAGATTCTGGCTCAAGTCTCTTAGCTGCTAAAGTCCATTTGATTTCAGTGACACCATATGGTCGAGATGGAGGGTCTTTGTACACTGGTAGTAAAGGTTGTCATTGCTTTAATTATGACAAGCTACATTGGGAGTCCCCCATCCCTGCATGGTTGACATGCTCCCAATGTTTGCAAGGAGAGCTATTACAGGTACAAGATTCCCTGCTGGACCAGGCATCTTCCTGAGCGTCCTGCTGAGCCGCATGCAAATCTGCCACATAATCAGTCTCTTGCATCTTTGTGCAAAACCAGCCAGCATCCCTCTGCAGACCTGAAGATGTAAATGCCCCCCCACCTCCTGCAGTGTGGGGCTCGTTCAGTCCTCATTACTCCGCCATAGGGCTCCTTATCTATAGCCACTGTTATTTGAAAATGTGTTTTAAAACTCATCACAATCACATCTAGAGAGTTCTTAGAGTCTATTTTCCTTCCATTTGAATTATAATTCTGCAAATTAGAAAGACTGAATGGACCTGTTTGAGAAGGAAGGAGGTAGAGGCCTAACCATCTTGGTTTCTCTTAGTGTGCAAATAAAGACTCCACTGAAAATGCATATGAGAGAAAAATCTGAAGCTGAAAAAGATGAGATAATCAACTTTTATTCCCTTGAAGGGAATTGTAGAGTGACGTGAAGAAACCAATGGCCTCTCTTTTATGTTGTGTTTAATTTTCACATTGAAATGGACGGTCTGAGTTGGAAGAATCCTTATTCTTCACATCATTTCTCACTGTGCTGGCCTCCATGTATGGTAGCAGATTATAGCTGATGGTGTATTTTTTTTCTTTCCATGATTAAAGTGTGTTTAAAGAAAATAGGACAGGCAGATATGAGGTAGAAAAAAGGAGGGCAAGAATCAGATTGGGACATCAACTCCCGACAAGCACCATTTTTATAAGGGGAGCAGGAACATTTGCCTCCTTTTAACAGGTGAGGACACACAGATTCAGGCAAAAGAAGGCTTCTCAGCAAGACCCGAACACCTCTCTGTCCCCAAATAGCATTTGAGTTGGTAACTTGAATCATCACAGCGAGATTTGAATTTCATTACCAAAATGACATCCTAGGCTTTGCATTCAGGAATTGTCATCTCTTTGAAAATGGATGAGCCTTCCAAAAATATGGAACGCTCATCAAGTTATACTATAAATCAATCAGGACAGAAGTTGGAGACAAAGATATATCTAACCCAGAGCCCCAAGTCCCAAATCATTGTCAAAAGATAGGAGAGTGGGTCCATGCAGACAGAGCGAGGTCAGCACCATGGTCAGCAGAAATGGGGAGGACTGTCATTCCTGCTTCTTGGAGAATGGCACTGGTTAGCCTCAGAGACACATAGAAGAGGTTGTTTGATCAACTCTGTAGGATTGAGTTTGGTCATGGGTAACGCTTAGTTCTGAAACCCAAACCAACCCCGAAAAGTTGTCATTCTTTGTATTTCTCAGATTCTCAGTGTCTCCATTCATCAGACGGAGCTAATGATATCATCCACCCCACAGGCTTCCTGTGGGGTGGTTAATGCTACCACTTAATTAAATGCTCCGGTGACCAGAAAGAGCTTTTAGGTTTCTCTTAAATCATACGTAAATTCTACGAGACCACTGCTATTATCATCCCCGTCTCATAAATGAGAAAAGTAAAGCACAGAGAGGACAGGTTAATTTCTGAGAATCTGTGCTGGACTTGAACATCCATTTGTCTGATTCTGAAACCCACGCTCTGACCACTAAGTTCTGTTGTTTTTCTCAGCCAAAGTCTGCCACGCAAGGGAATCATTCAGTGTCATGAGAGGCATGGGAGTCAAGTGGGGGAAAGTACAGAGTTTATTTAGTTCCAAATAGTGAAAACAAAAAGTCTTGCCATGTCTTGAGCATTGACCGTGACATAGGCCCTGAGCCAAACATATTCCACACATTATCACACTTTATGTTCTCCAGAACCCTAAATGGGAAGTATTGTAATTATTTTTTATTTTATATAGATGGGAACGTTGAGGATTGCAAAAGTAATTCATGTTGGTGACCATGTTCCCTTGGTCACCAGGGCCCTCCGTAACTCGTAGGGATTATAAATAATGAATGTAAAGCACCTAGCATAGGACCTGCTATACAGTAAAAAGAGTTTAATAAATGGGAACTATTATGCAAAGTTCAATACAGATTTTTAAATGGCACCTATAAGACATTTTTTCCCCTGCATTTTGAGTGGTTTTCTAGAAGCCTATTGCTAGCATTCTCTTTTCTTAGAGTAGCTAGGCTCAAACTTTGAAGATCCACCTGTTTTCTCGGCTTCCCGCACAAGGAGGTGAATACCAAAACATACAATCACACAGGTCCCGGGCCAGCGGCCACAAAACTGGCTTCAGTCCTTTCATGTGTGTGCTAAACTTTCTGGTCCATGTTCCTTGAATGACCATTAGTTTGTACCACTCTGAAGAAATTGTAATACTCTCTCCTTCCCTTTCTGGGATGATCCACCATAAGACTCAAACAAAATGAGAAAATAAACAGCAACTGGTAGCCTGTAAAAGGCTGTGTAAGCTTGGGATTTTATATTCTTATTCTTGTAATGACACATAGCACTCCAGGCAGGATGCTTTCCCGAGTGTGTCTGTTATCTGAAATTTCCTCTTTCTGTTTCTTTTCTCTTTTCTCCCTCCTGATACAGATTCTTAGCCAGTGGAACACTAACAAGCGTATTCATAAGTTGCGCTTTTTGGCATAAGGATCCAAGAAAGCTTGGGTTATATTTATAGTTATGAAATTAATGGTATGAATTAATTGTGCAGAACCTCAAACTAGCAAGTGGAATTAAAAGTAATTGTCAAGCCTTTGGATTTATGGATTGAGCTAAAATAACACCAGGCTGCTCTTGGCAGGACCTTCTTCTCTGTGCACGGAATTAAATTAATAGGGCCATGTCAGTTCTGTCTAAAGTAGAGAGCAGTAAGGGAAGAGCATATTTGTTTCCCTGTAGGGGAAAAAGAGCAAATGCATTTCCTAAGTGTCATCTCCATAAATAAGAGTTCTTGTAAAATTAGTGCCTTGCTCTGCCCTGTTCTGGGGTTCCATCCTGGGGTTCACTTCAGCCTCAGGAAGACGTGCACCCTGCAGATGGGATGGCACTCACCTTGACCCAGTACCCGTGCTGGGCCAGGCTGGGAGGTTCATATAAATGAATTAATATAGTGCTCACCAGAGCCCTGTATATAATAAAACACCTGATACTGGTCAAGCTATGACCGTGTGTCAAATGAGGTAATAGAGGCGTTGTAGGCATTACTTTTTTGAATTCTTACGATGACCATAAGATACGGTGACTTGTGTTGTGCCCGCTTCACAGAGGAGGAAGCTAAGGCACAGGGCACGAGCTTATCCCAGGTAACACAGCTAGTACGCAGGAGAGCTGGTGTTCAGGGTCAGCCCCCTCTAGAATCCACATTACTCTGTCATTTTACCGGAAGGGACCAAAGGAAGTTGGTAACTGATACAGGAAGGTCAAGGTTATGGAGGTCATGCTGATATCATTTATTTATTCCATCGCTTACGTGTAAACACGTGTCTGGTCTCTAAGAGGCTCTGGGCTGGGCGTAAGAGACACTAAGGCAGAGAGTGGGAAAAGGTTTTCTTTGCAGGGTGAATAGCGGATGTTGATTATTAGCTACCAAGAGAGGAGCTAGATGTACTCAGAAGGCTATGATTAGTTCTATGGGAATCGAGAGTTGATGTGTAGGGGGCCAGAGGTGCAACAGGGATTTGGCTGTCAGAAATGAGGTTGGTGTGAATGCAGCCAGCGACAAGAGACCTGAGAGCAGGCCAAGTTGTTCAGACTGTGGTCAGGCATTTCTGCTTGATTCTAGGTGTAGTGAGAAGCCATCATGACCGATCACATATGCAGAGATATTTAGAGTGCTGGCTTGGGCTTCTGCGTGGGGAATAGGCTCGCTCTGGGGCAGGGAGACCAGTCCAGAGGCTGTGGCAGAAACCAGTGAGTGGTGAAAGCCAGGGCAGAGTGCTGATCTTGAGTTAGGAAAGAAGTGGATGAGGAAAAATACTAAAATATTAAGAACTGTCAGAGATTGACGATTGATTTAATATATGTGGGGGTGTGGGGAGACAGATGAATTAAGGAGTGTTTGCTGGGTTGGGAGTTCCAGAACTCATATTTGTCTTCGGGGGGAGAAATTATGCATTTTTTTTTTTAACTGAAGGGAAGATGTTAAGTTCTACTCTTAAGTCTGTTGAGTTTGAGGTTTCCTGGAGCAGCTGAGAGTTTGCTGGGGGAAGACAGATTTGAGGGTGGTCAACATAGAGATGATACTAGAAGAGTGGGAAGTAGGAGAAGCCTGAGCATGGAGGTCTGAGGCTAGGAGGGAGAGGCAGGACGTGTAAAATGTGCAGAGAAAGGGGAGCTTGCATTTTGGGAGAGCCGGAGCAGTCAAAAAGGTGGGAAATAGCCTGGAAAGGGTAGGATTATGACAGCCCAGGGCAAGGAGACCCATGGAAGATGGGAGGGGCTCTCGATGTCACATGTGCTATATCTGCCGGGTTTGGTGGTGAGAATGCCCTGAGTGGTCTTGTTTGCATAAGAGGACAGTGTCCCGAGCACGAGTGATGGTGTTAGGCTAGAGGAAATGGGCCTCTTTCATTCCTGAAGGAGAGAAGAAGGAAGACATGTGTCCGGAGGCAGGTACGTCTGTGGGCTATGTGGGTTGTCCATAAGACTTTCTAGAATAAGAGAGACATCATCTGGGAGTGAGGATAGAGCCGGCTGGGCTGCAGTCTCGTGGGCAGGTGTGAAGGTTTGAAATAGTTTCTAGGGAATGGGATAAGAAAGGAGAACAGGATTTGAGGCCAGAGAGGGAGTTCTTGCATTTGAAATGATACTGATCTCTATGGTTCTGTAATGAGCTTCACCTCTACTTGCTGGTTTACAGGTGAGGCAGTGGTTGGAACTATGACCTGGGGGTGATGCCAGGAAGGTGTGACAGGAGGACAGAGCAGGGGTTGGATAATTACGGGTACAGCAAAACATCGAGGGATGTGATGGACGAAGAGGTCTAGTTTGGATCGGGGTGGAAGTGAAGGCATGAGTGAGTAGACCAACTGGGGAAAAAGAGAGTGCCCTAGGGACGGATGGCCAGAGGGATGTGGGAGAAGAGAGACGACGTAGCTAAATGAGAGCACTGTGGGTTATCTAAATTTAAAATCCTTGAAATCAAGCAATTCTAAGAGAATTTCCCCCCATGAGGAAGGATGATAGCTAAAGTCGACTGGAAGGGGACAATGGAGAGAAGGCAAAAAAACTGACCTCTAACTCTATCTGTGTAGTCTGCCAAGTATGAAAATATTTAGAAGGAAATGATACGATTATTTGAAAATAGGATAGTTCCAAAAGATGTAGGAGATGATAAATGCCAGCCATCCCTGAATAAAGTCACCGTATGATCCCTGGTGTTGAGTAAACCATTAGGGGACCACAAAACCAATTGACAGTTTGAACTCGTATGCAACCAGATTCCAACAGGTATGCATGTGAGCCCACCATCCAGGGGCTGCTGTAATCCTGCCCCGATGTATCCCTTTATATCTCTCTCTCTCTCTCTCATCCCCTTTGTATATCCTGTGTCTTTTCTCCAACTCAGGCAACTTCCTTTCATCCAATTTGTTGAACTTCCTCCAACAAGCATGTCCATTGGCTCAACTGTGATGCCCTTGTCCACATGACTCATTCATCCCAGAAGTCACTTCTCTCCATTCTGGTTTTCCCACCTCTATGCCTCCTCGGCAACCCACCCCTTTCCCAGTTGCCCCTCCATCTATAGTGTCTCACCTCTCCCACCAGACCTGCTCTCCCACCCCCGAGGCCCATGCCCCTTGCAATTTATTTTACCTTTCCACCTCTGACACGTGTCATTCTCTGTTTTATTTTATAACTGATTCCTTGGGCCTTTTATTTCATTTTTCTGGTAAGTGAATGGGTCCGTTGGAGGCAGGAACTTAGATCAGGGGTTGGCAAACATTTTCTCTAAAGGGCAGCTAGTAAATATTGTGGGCTGTGTGGGCCACTTGGCTGGATGGCAAGTACTCCGTGCTGTCTTAGTGTGAACATGACCTTAAACAACATATAAGGAAATGAGCATGGCTGTGTTCCAATCAAACTTTATTTATGGACACAAATTCAAATCTCATACAGTTTTCACGTGTGACAGCATATGATTCTTTTGCGTTGTTTTTGTTTGTTTTGTTTTTTTCCCCAACCACTTAAAAATGTAAACTCCATTCTTAGGTCAAGTACCTCGGGCTACAGTTCGCTGACTCCCCAGCTTTGAGTCTCCTTCCTGCTGTATCACCAGTGTTAGGACCATCTGTGGTACATAGTGGGCACTCAGTAAACATTTGTTGAATGAATACATCCATGAATCTATGTAATCCCATCCTACGTGGCTGAAAGCCTATGGGCTGGCTTCGCCTATCCGTTGTTAATGCTCAGAGTCATTGGAAACCATTTGTGGAGATCTGAAAAGCTTGATTTACCTGAGGTGACACAGCTCATAAGCACCGTAGTTGAACTTGAACTTAGGTCTTCTGACACCAGGAGGCTTTTGAACTATGAGTTTGCCAGAATTGCCATAATTCAACAGGAGATGCCAAGTAGCGGCCTGATTGGTCGCCAAGCTCCAAATTTCGTCCCGGTGACAACAGTGCTCTGGAATTGTTGATTAGTGTCCAAGATGAGAATGAGCAGTTTGGGTGAAACTAGATTGACAGTGGAGGGTTACTTAGGCTCAGTGTTCTAGAATGGCGAGTCTCATCTAGCCCATCCTAAGGGGATCCTCTCGTCTCCCCCACTGCCTCCTACTCATCATGTTTTTAATAGTGGGCAAAGCTGTGGATAAGCTTATTACTGTTTCCTCACCATTAAATCTTCTGTTGGCTTTAGTATTTCAAAGGATCGTCTCGCTGGAATCCTTGAGGGCTCAGACAAGCCTGGAGCAAAGTAGTTTGGGGTCTGAGCTGAGAAAAGAAAACGATTGTCAGACGCCGGCTCACCTAAGGAGAACTGGGGCTGTGATCTGTACATTTCATCAGAAGGATGGAGCTCACCCCCATGGAGGGGCTTTGGTTACCATCCTCCTGGTAACCAGCAGACCCTCAGGCACCAACCCCTGGCTTGCCCTTTTCATCTGGAAGGAGGAAACTGGGCAGCTCAAAGATTTAAATGTATTATTTTGCCCCAGATACAGAAGCACAAACGCCCATCAGAGACAGGACACCAAGTTCTGAGTACCCCACTTTGACAACCCAGGAACTTCACGGGCAAGAGGGATGAAATGCTTTGCAGTTTAACCGATACCCTCTGGTCTTTTAACCTTATTTTAAAACTCTGCAGACACTGTCAATGAGGTTAACTTCGTTCAGGGCCAAGGTCAAATGGAATTGGCTTTTTTACATAACGCTGAGTGTGGAAATCCATCAGCTTCTGGCCTGTTCCATCCCTCAAGTCAGGTTTGATGCATTGAAGTCTCTTGCTTCCTTGGCCTGCAATTTAATTAGCTGGAACTTATCTCCTCTTATAAACTGTTACACACTCAGCCCAAAATGTTTGCCACTTTTCAAGGTTTTCATTAAAAAAAAAAAAAAAAAAAAGTTGCCCCAGAGTAAAAGGAGGCATCCATCTGTATTCATGCCCAGCCTTGGTGTAATTTTCAGGCTGATAAGAATGAAGAGGGAGTTGATAATCCCAAGCAAGGAGCCATCCTCCCAGGTATCAGCCCAGATCCGAGCATGCCTTTCCTGACTACATTCTAACGTTTCCTGGCAGTTCTGCCAAGGAAGCATGAGCTACGAAACATCCTTCAGGTAAACACTCAAGGAAGAGCTCTTTACTCGGCCACATCACAAATGGCATTTCATTTATCTCACAAGTAGAAAGCACACTGATCTCTGAAATTTACCCAGAAAAAGTACATTGGAAGGTCAGAAGGGAAACTGTGAGCCTATTTCTAAATTGCCTTTGCGAGGGTGTTAAAAATGGCAGTGATTATCCCTAGGACTGTTATAGAGGACTGACCTGGGCTCAGGTTCTCGTTCAGCGTGATGTGCGCCGCCACCCCCCTCCCCCCACCGCCGCCCACGTTCTGTGATTGCCCCCCCGCCCCCGCCCCTTCACATCTCTTCCTAAGCTGCTTTTGCAGACTGGCATCCGCTCGGGTTTTCTTCTCCAAGGCAGCAGCCCTATAAGGATTTCAACCCAGTTTACGCTGCAGTTTTGATTACAACACATGCAGCAACGTAAACGGAGGCCGGCCTTGAGGGTCAGCATCTCAGGTCCACCGTGGTACAAAGAGAAGATCGACTCCTCCCTTCTACAGCCCCTTATGTAACACTTGGAGATTACCACAGAGGCGAAGAAAAGTCTAATCAGCTGTTAGAGCCTTAATTACATTCCTCTTGGTTGAAATCCCCAAATTACCTAATTGTCACTCAGTTCACATTTGAGCGGTTGATTTTTTTCCCCCTTGATCTATTATTATTCTAATCGCCTTTTGGATGTCGGTGTTGGTAGAGGTGGAATTCAACATCAAGCCTGCAAGGGCTGACTGCTGTTCGGCCTTTCCCATGGAAGAATCCAGGGTCTTTAGAAGAATCAGCTCACAGATAAACTGAGGAAGTAAAACAGGCCTACCGGAGAGACCCGCGAGACCACCACCCCTGACTGCTCTCTCCCCTCCTCTACCTCCGTGTCCCAGCTCCCCAGGACATGACTCTGCAGCAGTCTTTCTGATTGATCCGTGGAATATTCCCTCAACAGAGCAATGCACTCCTGTTTATTCTAGTATTTTCTGAAGCAGAGATGATGGCAGCCTTGGGAACAGGGCAGGTGCTGGCAGAGGCCCCAGGCTCTGAAGTCACAGTCGAGAGGCACCCGATCACTGTTCGGTCCTTTTTCTTCTTTCTTTTTTTTTTTTTTTTTTAATATATTTTTTGAAGATTTTATTTATTTGAGACAGATAGCAAGAGAGAGCATGAGTAGGGAGAAGAGGAAGAAGCAGGCTCCCCGCTGAGCAGGGATCCTGATGGGGGCTCAATCCCAGGACCCCGAGATTGTGACCTGAGCCAAAGACAAGTCGCTTTGCCGACTGAGCTGACTGATCACTGTTGGATCTTGTCATGTGAGCTCCCCGTTTCTCAGCTGGTCATATGAGGCTGATGAGGGGCTCTTCCTTACAGCATTGTCAGGGTGAGACGAGAAAAGGCAGATAGGGGTGATCACCGTGGCTCAAGAAATGTGGTTCTTACAGTTATTAATTACTTAATAATCGTCACTGCGGCCTGGGGAGGACCGATGGATCTATCCCCAGAGCATGTTCAAAAACTTAGTCATTGTGAGTGAGCTCTTTGTTATGCTTTGCTGAATTTTCAAATTTCTGCTGTTGTATCATCCCATCGTGGAGCCAAAGAAGACAAAGGAAACACGATTAAGTGTTGAGCTAATTACCAGGACACATCACTTCTGAGGGCACACAAAAAATTTAAAATAAACCAAAGAAATAGAACTTCTGTCCATCCCTGGGGACCTGGCAGCACAAGGACTCTGGAGGACTGGGAATTGGAAGTAAACTTCTGAAGGCGATGGTGGCTCATTGCCTTCCAGAGACTTTCACTTTTAAATTTGCAGTTGAACAAGGCTTGAGCTCTTCTCCCGTTGGCTGAAGCTCAGGAGGAGAATGGAAGCTGATATGCGGGTTCGTGGAAATAGCGCGATCAAAACTCATCTCCATGAATTACCAGATCACTGCTGGGTTCCAAGACAGTTGACGCTACCCTCCCTCCATACAGATATTAGATTATCCTGAGAGCAGTTATTATGGGAGGAAAAAAAAAAAACAACAACAACTGCTCCAATGTGAGCTGTGTAACAATTAGGCAATTCTGAAATTTCAACTGAGAGGAATTTAATTAAGGCTCTAATAGCTGATTAAACTTATTTTAGATCTGCTGGCAATTGCCACTGGTTACATAAGCAACTCGAGAAGAAAGATTTCAGTCTTTTACTTACGCCGTATTGAATTCTGCTGGTGGCCAGAGGTAGGATCCTTTCGGTGCTTCCTGAAATATGGTCCTCGACCACCTAGAGCAGAATGACAGAGGATCCTGGTTGAAAAGTCAGATTCCCAGGCCTCATCCCAGACCTACTGATGTGGACATTCCAAAGATCTAGAAGTCTACATTCCTGATCAGCCCCTGAGGAGAGGTTCTCATTCACACCAAACTTTCACTATCCTACCGGCTTGGATAATGGCATTTAAGACCAGACATTCAAAAGAAGCAGACGCTGTGCCTCGTTCTTGAAAGGCAGCTATTGGCTTCATTCTGCCGGTGGCCACCGGAGGACGCGTGGCCTGGAAGGCAGAGTGGGTTTGCCCCAGACTGCCCTCCAGCAGTGTTTTTCTAGAAGCTTGTCTGCATACACCGTGCAGGAGAAAGCTACTCTCAGCATGACCCCTGGTTTCAGCAGACGCTAGCTGTCTTGGACACACCTCATATCCGGTCTTGGTTTAAAACAACAATCGCTGGGCTCAACTGAGAACTGCTCCGGGTAGAGCACATTTCGACTTCCTATCAGGCCACGGTCGTGACTCTGGCATCCTTGTTGCGATTTCCAGGTCAGTCAAGTTCGGATCCGCTTTGGGTTTCAAGCGGCCGCCCCAAGACACGGAATTACTCACCTGTAAAGCTGCCACCCGCTTGCTTTTGCATTAGATTTGCATGTAGAGGCAAGAAGGGATGCTAATCGATGATGCTGTTTACGCTAAATATGGACATTAAATCATCTTAAATTCCCTTCACGGCCATTTATCTCATGTCCTTTGGAAGACTTGATATTTCAGGTGGAGAGAAATTGGCCTCCTGTTTGTTTTGTTTTTCTCCTTAAATTCATCTTCCTGAAGAGTTAATTACTCATATTTTCTCCAGCTTGGGAGTAAATCATTGCTTATTATCTGGAGTGAAATGCACGCCGATGTTTCGCACATGCCAAGTATTTGTTTTAAGGCCTGTTTGCCCCTTGGTTATGAAATGAGCTAAGCAGGGCTAGACAGCCAGAGCACAGGCCGCATGAACTCTGCTCCCATTGTCGGTTTTAATAAATCTCCTCTCTGATTTTTAATTTAGCAATCCCTATTGTCTTGTCTCCAAGGAGAGGAGATGAGTAAACAGGCTCCTCTCCTCTTTTAACTTGGAATTCTAAGTGAAAAAGGGAGAGTGTGTGGCAGGCGCAACCAGCTTCCATTCAGCAAATATTTATTGAGCTGAGTGGTGGGTGAGCTGGCTCTGGGCCGTGGTCCTGCAGGCCGTCTCTAAGTTCTCTCGATGGTACCACATGGAGATCTCAAGTTCATGTCAGCCTCACCAGCGTGGGGCCGGTGTCCCGCTCATACAGCTGAATGCACTCCTAGCCCATCACTCTGCCTCCAGAATCTTCTAACTTCATACCCTTTCTCTGCACCGCGTCGGGAAGAAGCCTTCTAATACATCAGGCTGATTTTATCCCTCCCCTGATGAAAAGGACTCTGTAATCCCTGTAGTTCAGTTGCCCTAAGGATAAAGATGGAACCCCTTAACGAACCACACACCGGCTCTGCCGGTCGGCTCAGAGTCGGAAGTCACGTCCTGTAGGAAGCATCTTTTGGTCCCCTTCCAGAGCTGGAAGCTCTCTCTCGGGTAGCATCCTGTGCTCACTCCCAGCATGGCCATTATCTCTTTATTGCTACTGAGCTTTGACTTCTCTTCTCCAGCCGGAGTGGAAATGCTGAGGCTAGGGGCCAGCCCTGCGCCGTTCATGCCTGCAGTCTCTGCATCTCCTGCCGTGCCTGCAACAGTGCAAAGCACCAGATGCACGGATTGAGCCCTGAAGGAACAAGGGAGACAAGTCAGGGGCAGGAGAGAAGGTTCTAGAAGCACAGAGCATGCAGAAACGCATTCCGCCTGGAGAGTTGGGCTGCATGGAGGAGGTGGCATTTGAGCTGCATCTGGAAAGCGGGGGTGGGATTTCAGTTTGGGGGGGTGACAAGGAGAGGGGTTTCGGGTGGAAGTAGGTGTCGACCGCGGTGTGTTTGGTGAGAACTGAAAAGCGTATGCATCTTTGTGGCTTAGTGTGGTGGGAGCGTAGAGGCAAAGAGTGTGTGTGCGAGGTCTGTGTAGTTGTTCCTGTGTGGGTGGGTGTGAGTGTGTATATGTGCAGGTGTGGGTTTGTCTTTGGGTTTACGTATAAATGCTTAGGTATAATGATACGTATCTGTACGTATATGCATAGATGAGTATCTGGGAGTGTGTGTGTGTACGTGTGAGAGTGTGCCTAGGGCATCTGAGAGAGAGAACAAGAGTGACCGAAAGCAGAGAGCAGAGAATATGGGGAGATGCAGTGGTTAGTGTAGGGCCCATCCCTGTTAAAGGGAGTCTGCACAATTCTGGAAGGATCTGAGTAAGGGTTGATGTATGAGTTGGCCATTTTGACGTGTTCTAGGGGGTGGCTTCAGGAGACCAGTTACGAGCCGATTTTAGTTGTCTCTGGCAAGCAATTCGTGAACAGATCAAATAAAATCAAGCACATCTCTTGGAAAAGGGAGCACAAACACCTGTTAACCTAATTTTTCCCAGCTGCTTGTGGCCTCTGTGAGGTCTCTCGGTGAATTTACCCAGACATGAAGGGGTGAATATTAACTTACGACAGTTTCTGGAGATGAAATTATCTCTGTTCTGAGAAAATAGTGGTTGAACATTTTGATAACTAATCACTGCCCTTTCACAAAACATTTTCCAGGAGCTGAAGAGCAATTAGCTTTCTAAAGGCACTGTATTTAAATTTTATTAATAAAAATGGATAAAAAAATCATTACAAATTTAATTTCCCCTTTTTATAGTTCTTTTCACAGAATCACTTTTCTCCACCAGAGGTCAATTTTTTTTTTTTTTTTTTTTTTTGTCCTCAAAACCTCCCTGTTTTTGCTGGAAATCACTCAAAGGTTTATCACCAAAATTCGGTTTATTTTGAAGGTAAAGATTTCTTTTCCTCCTCCCACACAGCCCATTTGGGTGAGTTTGGGACTGTTTTTAATTATAAAAAATAATTCCCGGTAGACATAACAATCATCTGCCCGTACCTAATTATTGTGTATGGAATATTTATAAGAATTAAAAATCGTGCTAAGAATAGTGCCTCATACATACCAAGTGCCCAGTGAATGCCAACTTTTGTTGTTGTGAGAGCACAAGCAATGCCATTCAAATGTCACTACTGTTTCCTGTTGCTGAACTTTGCCGTCTTTCTGCGATGGGTGGTTCTAATCACCCCGGTCAGAGTCCTGGGGGAAACTCCCGTTGGCTCAGCCTAAGTCGCATGCACACTCCTGAGCCAGTCACTGTGGCTCATGGGCCAAATGCACAGACGTGCCACGTAAGGACCACGTGCCTGTTCTTGACCTTGGAGCCCGGGATCTCTCCAAGGGCAGACCCACATGCTGTCACCAAAAACATGGGACACTGACGATGGGCCCACACGCAGCAGAAGGCTGTCACGGAGCCCTACGGGGGAAGATGTGGAGAAGGTGGTGACTCGTGGCCAGAAGCACTAATGAGGGGAAAACAAACAAAGAAAACAACTCAGGTTTGTATCAAGAAATGCTTTTGTGAAAAAAAGAACAAAGAAATGCTTTTATGGAGTTAAAACATGAAGTGATATGAACTCCCCTCTATTCATTTATTTTTCAAGATGTATTTATTTGAGAGAGAGTGGGGAGGAGAGGCAGAAGGAGAGAAAGAGGGGCAGACTCCCCGCTGCGCGCAGAGCCCGATGCAGGGCTCCATCTCGTGACCCCAAGATCATGACCTGAGCTGAAGCCAAGAGTCTGCCGCACAACTGAGTGCCTCACCCGGGCGCCCCAATGCGAACTCCCCTTGCAAAGCTTTTTTTTCCCATCTCATTTCTTTCTTTCTTTCTTTTTTTTTTTTTTCATTGATCTAAACCACAACAAAACAACATGTATAGCGCCTCCCCCAGGGCTGGGCCTTCCTCCTTGCATTTTCCCCTAGAGTGACTGATTTAGTTGTCTCACGAAACTGAGTTCCACGACTGACCTCATCCCCTTTTTCTGATGATGCCCTCAAAGCAGAAAGATAGCAAAGCAATACAGCTGACGCTCAAATGGCTAAGGTTAGGGGCACGCTCCCCGCCCCATCCTGCGCACTGGAAAAGCCACATAAAACTTTCTGATTCTCCAGAAACTCAACTACTAATGGCCTCCCGCTAAGCAAAACCCTTATGGAGGACATAAACAGCTGATTAACGCGTACCGTGTCTGCCCTTTGTATCACGTACTGGGTTCTTCCAATGAAGGAAGCCAGAGAAAGAGAACGTGATGAGGAAAGTCACAGGGAAGAGACAACGTGTTTATGGTACCGCGCAGTCTTGACCAAAGAACAGCCGCGTATAACAGGACCCGTGCAGCTCAGACCTCCGTGGTTCCGGGGTCCGCTGTCTGTCCAAGTGGTACAGCTGGGATCTGAAGCCAGGACACCCAAGTTCACACTCTGGGCCACTCCACTGCTCTGTCTCTCTGAGCCTACATATGCTTTTTAAAAAAAATTTCCCTCTTTGCCTTTTAGAATAGTTTTAGAGGGGCGCCTGGGTGGCTCAGTCGTTAAGAGTCTGCCTTTGGCTCAGGTCATGATCTCAGGGTCCTGGGATCAAGTCCTGCTCGGCGGGGAGTCTGCTTTTCCCTCGGAAGCTGCCTCTGCTTGTGTTCCCTCTCTCCCTTGCTGACAGATAACATCTTTAAAAATTTTTTTTTCAGATGTTATTTTTTATTTATTTGAGAGAGAACATGAGAGGGAGGAAGGTCAGAGGGAGAAGCAGACTCCCTGCTGAGCAGGGATCCTGATGTGGGACTCGATTCCGGGACTCCGGGATCATGACCTGAGCCGAAGGCAGTCGCGTAACCAACTGAGCCACCCAGGCGCCCTAAAAAAATCTTTTTAAAAAATAGAATAGTTTTAGATTTACAGACAGATTGCGAAGGCAATACAGCAAGTTCTCATACCCCTCCCCCGCTGATTAGCTTCTCCGAGTACTGACGCCTGGCATTAATGTGGTATTTGTCCCACTCCGGGAGCCAGTATTGATATGTGGTTGTTAACCGACATCTGCGCTTTATTCGCACCTCTGGTGTTTTTATCTGGTGTCCTTTTCCTGTGCCGTCGTATTTTCTCAGCTAGGACGCCCCGCTACATTTCATCACAAGGTCTCCTCAGGCTCCTCTTGGCTGTGACAGTTTCCCGGCCTCTCCTTATATTCTGATGACCTTCCCAGTTTTGAGGAGTTTCCGTCAGCTCTTTTCTAGGATGCCCCTAAATCGGGACATTTCTGATCTTTTTCCTATGATCAGATGAGGTTATGTGTTTTGGGAGGAAGACCACACAGTGTCATCACATTGTATCCAGGGGACATACTATCAAAATGACCTATCCCTAATGGCATTGACCTTAGTCATCTGGCTCCGGTGGTGGTTGTCAGATTTCTGCATTATCAAAGTTTTCTCTCTCTCTCTCTCTTTTTTTTTGCCCCAGCAAAAACTTCTAGTTGCATTTCCTCATTGACTTAAAAGCAAGTGCTGGGTTCAGATCCTGATTGTCCTATTGTCAAGCCATGGGGACTGAACAAGCTACTTAAACCTCATGCCTCAGTCCCCTCATCTCTGAAATGGGGTAATAATAGTGTAATATCTTACTTATCAGTCTGTTTTTAGAATTACACAAATTAATAGTTAAAGCTCCCAGAAGAGTGGAAACAAAGACTTATTTTTTTTCTTTCTTTATTTTAGAGAGAGAGAGAGAGAGCATGCGTGGGAGGGGCAGTGGGAGAGGGAGAGAGAAGCCTAAGCACCCTGTGCGCTAAGTGCAAGACCAACGCGGGGCTCGATCTCACAACCCTGAGATCATGACCTGCGTGACCTGAGCCAAAATCAAGGGTCAGATACTCACCAAGTACACCGCCCAGGCACCCCCAGAAAGACTTTTTTTTGTCATCATCTGTAATCCTTACAAGAAGTCTGTAAGGTGGATATTCACTTACCTTTAAAATACGAAGAAACCAAATTTCATAGAGGAAGGTAGAGATTAAGCCGTGCTCTGCATTTTCACTGACGAAGTTTATAGTCTTCCCTTGACTTTTACATTATGATCTGAGCAGGACACCTCATCTTTCTGAGCCTCAGTTTACCCCAAGCAATAAGGATAGTCCTCATTCCCCACCTCCTGGAGTTGCTTGGAGAATCGAGTCGGGTAATGCATGATAAAGTCTCAGTACTGGAAACACACAGGAAAGCACCTGAGAAATGTCCACAATTGACTTTGGCATCATTGTTACCCCATTTTTTAGCTGAGTTGCCCCAGCTAAGGCTTGGCCAAGTCAGGATTTGAATCCTCGCCCCTGTGTATAGAATGAGCAAGAGAGTCAGCTTTGTGGGAAGCTTCAGCTCTGAGCGCCACTGGCTTCTGTGCCGCAGAGAACTCCCAACCAAGAAGGCTCTGGTGACCTCATTCTTTCTTCTTGGTCTTCCAGCTTGGTTCTCAGAACCGTCCTGTCTTCTCCAGAGCTGGGCATGTCATTTTCCTGGCCTCTGCTGGCACAGGGCCTCCTTCCTGAATTAAACATCAAATTGTGAGCTGTGCTGCCTTCATTGACCCCTTGCTAATGATCCATTCGTTACCCTGATCCCAGTAAGGAGCGAGCTGGGAAGGCGACTTCTCTTTCACTTTGCCTAGAACCTTGGGTCTCAAAGACCTTAGAGATCATCTGGTCTACCCTCACACCCCATCTCTGTTGCAACTGAGGAGGCTGAGACCCAAGGAAGTTAAAGGTCAAGGGCATGTTGTCATGGGAACTCAGCCAGTGCTTCTGCTGCAGAGGCTCACCGTTTTCCCAAAGAGAGGCTTAATAGATGTTGAATTAATGATAATAGTGCCTGATATGGAGAACTTGCTGTGGGCCAGGAACTGACCTTCAGAAAGATCATGTGACTTGCACAAGGTCACCCAGCCAAGGGCATTGGTGAGATTTGAACCTGTCTGACTCTGAAGCTCAAGATATTGATGATTCTGAAACGTTTCCCCTCTGTAACCTGTGAGGGAGAGAAGAGAGGGGTCCTATAGGGATGAGGCTGATCCTTGGAAAATGAATGAATCAGTATGTGCCCATATCCAACACACACGCTCAAGTGCACCTTCCCGTCCCAGTCACCTGGAGATCTAACCAGAAGTTTAGCAAGGCCTCCTGGAACTCCCTTTTCCTTTGGAGTGCCAGAAATAGGGCCATGTGTGTAACAGAGACCGGAACACTTCACTTGCTCTGATGCCATGAAAACTTACCCCCGGGAGGAAGTGTGGTGCAGCCTCAGAATGCACTAACTTCTCTGGGGCAGGTGGGGCCTGCTGCTCTAACGTTACAGACTCTGCCCCGTGGGGTGTGCCCGATTCTGGAGGGGACTGGGGGCCAGAAGAAGGTCTCGTTTTAAAGAATAGCAGGACAGTCACCATCAGCTCAAAATGGGAGCAGGGAGGGATTGATTGATGGCTACTGTCCTCAGAGGGCCCAGGGTTCTTCTGTCTTGGACATGACCTTTAGAGAAAGGCACGTGGAGCATTCATAGTCTGTGCCCATTTAGCGCCTAGGGACACTGAGGCAAGCAAGCAGAGATGGTGTGACAAGTTTCTTCTCACTTCATGGTTTATTCCACTGACACTTGCCATCTTCTTGAGCCCTTCAGAGCGGCCGGAGCCCCTTTTAAATTGATTGGCATTGGCATGATGGTCTTGGCTCCAGCTGGGAAATAGGATGTAGTCACTCTCGATGGCTCTGCGTCGAGGGGGCTGAAGTCCAAGTGAAAGCAAAGCATGAGCAAGGAAGAGAATACGGATTTTGTAACTTCAGTATTGTGCTTGGGGCGCAAAATCCCACAGCTGAGGCCTATATGGACACATTGATCAGTCTAGTAGTCTTTTCCGACTCACAGATGTTTTTAGAAATTCAGGTCTCGTGCTCCTTCATTCCATCAATAACTGTCCATGAAGTCCCTCCTTGCACCAGGCCCTGAGTTAGAAGCTGGGGAACCTCACAACCAATCAGTGTCGGTAGGAAATCCCTCCTAGGCAGGGGAATCCTAATCTAATCAGAGAAACACATAGCTTGTTGCGATGTAATGTTATTAAGCAAATAGAGATTAGATATTTAAATCGAATTAAGGATTTATGAATGAAATGTTGCCGTGTCTGGGAGTTCCTGCAATGTGGTATAGGAGAAGTGGGTGGCAAGTAAATGAAACAGGGTTGGCCATGAGTTAGTAATTACTGCAGCGAGATAATGGGAACATGGAGATTCATTACACTGTCCCACTTTTGTAGGAGTTTAAAATTTTCCATCATGAAAAAGAAGTAAAGATGCACTGAGGGAGCATGGAGCTTCCTCCTTTGGGCAGGTTACATGTGGACATATATCCCTGGTCACTTCCATCCAGCCTTTCCCTCCTGGCCAACAGATTGGATGAACTCCTAGGGTAAACCTCAGCTCCTTATGAGGACCTGCAAAGCTTTGCATCATCCAACCCCTGCCTATGTGAGGTTTTCTCCCTCCCCTTCACTCCCCCAGCCCCCCACCTACTCATCTTGGGATTTCCGATCTCTACTCAAGTGCCACCCCCTCAGGGAAGCCTTCTGTGATTTCTCCCCCACCCCCACCATCTGCTCTCTTAGACCCATTTTTTTCTTTCTTCTGCCCAGTTTGTATGATGTGTTTTTGTGTGATTATTGGACTCACATCTGTCTTCCCATTTAGTGTAAAAATTCCATGCAAGGGAAAACTTAATTGCGTGTTCTCGAGTCTCCTCGGTGCCTAGTACAGGGCTTGACACCTAGTGGCCACTCCATAAAAACTTAGGGAGTGATTGAATCTTTTTTTTTTTTTTTGAAGATTTTATTTATTTCTTTGACAGAGAGAGATCACAGGTGGGCAGAGAGGCAGGCAGAGGGAGAGGGAGAAGCAGGCTCCCCACTGAGCATAGAGCCCAACGCGGGGCTCGATCCCAGGACTCTGGGATCATGACCTGAGCAGAAGGCAGCTGTTTAACCGGCTGAGCCATGCAGGTATCCCAAGGAGCAAGTGAATCTTTGTTCATTTTGTCTACAAGCACTGGACTGACTCGGTTAGAATCCCTTGTGAAAGTGCACATAGGAGGGGAAAGCCTCTTTTCCCCATGTGGTATGTAAAATCCTGGAGTGGGGATCTGAGGACTTGGGGAGCCTATCAGGACAGACTGGCAGATTTAGGGGAGTCACTGGGAGCTTTGATGATGCCGGCAGCATTGATAAAGCAGCCTTGGCTGTTCAAGTTTTTCCACCCACTGCTTGCTTCCAACCTTCCTTGGCTGACCTGCCGGGTGCTTACTTAGACATGGCAAGGAAGAGAGTAACTTAGGGGAGACTTGGGAAGTTAATACACTCCAGGAACTCAGACACCTTCGCTGCCACTCTCCCTGGGAGTTAGTCTTAGATGGGAACCTTTGCCTGACTTCATGGTGTAGGGTATGGTGATGTGGCCAATGACATCACCAAAGATTCTGCTGGCTAAATGGTCTTTGCCTTGGTTTTTGTTTCCTGGGACTCCCCGGGGGCTGTCTGTGCAAGGGAGGAAGGGTCTCAGAGCTCTGACATGGTTACCACGGATCACTTAATAGAAGCACCTTAGGGTTCACAAAGCCCTGTGGTATGGCTCTGGTTCCACGGCTTCCCAGCTATGTCTGGACAGGTTCTATGTCTCTGTGCTTCCGTTCTCTGAACTGCAAAGTTGGAAGAAGAACCCTCACCCTGTGGGATTTGTGGGGATCAAAGTCATTAGTGATATCCGTACATTCCCCGACAACACAGGGGAGCTCAAAGCTGACACTGTGAATAATTACAGCATTGAAAAGCTGTGGTGGACAGGTGCAGAGTTCCGTATTGCTAGGGAAAGGAGGCATGCCCTTGCAGATTAGGTGGTATTTGAGCTAAGTCCTAAAAGCAGACGACAACAATGATAAAATAATGGCAGCTACCACGCTCGTGACATGCTGAGTTCCGTGCTCGATGTTTCATAGGCATTTTGGCTCATCGGAAACTTACTACACTCCTTAAGGTCATGTCCCGTAGCTATCAGCATTTTGCAGATAGAGAACATAAAACGCAAGAGGTTTAGTGACTTTCCCGAGGGCACTCAGCTACATGGGTGAAGCCAGGATGAGCCCTTAGTTCTGTGTGACTCCAAAAGCCATTCTCTTACCCGCTGAACTACCCAGCCCCTCTTGCAGGTGTGGCTTTCCCGAGAGGGGGAAAGAAAAGGAATGGAGGGAACATGTCCCAAAAGGAAAAGCATGGCCATCTCTTTTTTTCTAGTTGCATATTTATTACCATTAGTCTAGTCTTTGTCCCACAGCAGACTGATGGTTCCGAGAAGACAGGCATCATTCAGTTTTATCCATCCATCCATCCATCCATCCATTCATCTACCCATCCATCGCTCCCAGGCTGGTGGCAACACACAGTTGGTGTTTAAGAAATCCTTGTGGAGTGAATGAGGAATTTGATGGGCTCAGCATTCTCCCCGGCCTGTGTTACACATCACAGCAGTGGTAGACGAACCTATTTGTTGGACCAAATTCTCCTACGGCCCTTCCTGTCTTACAAAGGAAGGGATCAGCGATGTTGGACAGTTCTGTAATTGGCTACACGCAGTGTTTCCCTCTAAGCAGCGAACGTTTTCCGGGATGGTCTAGGAGAGCACCGTCTGCCTTTTCTCCTACCACCCCGTCACCCCTTTGGGTGTCCGGCGTGTCTGAATTCTCTTTACGGGCCTGAAATTCATTTCTGGCGACACTCACATTACAGGAGGGGAGGTGAGCGGGGCACGTCAACACAGACAATCCGGGACTCGCCACTTAGCTTTTCGGACGAGGTGCTTCCTTGAGGTTGGTATTACCAATAAAGCGCTGACCTGTGGTGTCAAGCAATTGCGCACAGGAGCAGGAGGAGGGGGGAAGCGTGGTGCCGGGAGCAGCTTTCTCCCGGAGCGTCTACGAATAGTGCCAATACGCTGTCAAATAAAATTAAGGTTCAAAACATACAGCCTTCAATTTGGTTTTGCTAACATGCCGACTGCTGCTCAGAGGGAAGAGATCGATTCTATTTTGACAGGTCTCGGTGCACGCTAAGCATTCCAAGTCTCTGCTTCGGGCCAGATTAATAACAGTTCACCTTAATTTGCAACTTAAATAGAACCATATCTGGGCTTGAAGTGACGCTCCTGATTTCGTCTCCCGCGCGTCCTCATGCTGACTCTCCCGTCAGTCCTCCCGCCTTGTCTTCCACATCGTCTTCCTCTCTTCATACTCCTTCCCTTAGCATCTTTTAAAAATTTCTCCTTCTCTTGTCTCTCTCCTGCACTTTGAAAGTATGGAGGCCGTCCTACGAGCTGGGCACGGTGCGGGTCGCTGCTCCCAGACTGTCTTACTTAACTTGCCACGACATCCTTACAAAGGAGGTGGAGTTGTGCTGTTTACAGAGGAGAAACAGACGTTCCCAGTGGTCCAGAGTTTGCCCGGTTTGTGTAGCTAGTGAGTGGCACAGGTGGTCCCAGCCTACACTTCTCTGATTCTAAAAGTGCACTCTGCTCTTGCGACGTCGGTGGCCCCAAGCTCCGGCATTAAGATCACCTGGGGAGCTCTCCCTGTCTCATTGTGCGGGCACCATTGCCATATTAATTAGCGGGGAACAAGCCAGGGCATGGGGGCCACCCAGTCCTCTGCTCTCCCTTTATCCCTAAATTTTTTAGCATGTACGCAGAAGCATATGTGGAGGTAGGTAACAGAAAAGCCCTCAGGATGGGGTAGAGTTCATGCCTCGGACCTCGTTCGGGGAAGGACTCGCCTTTCTAGAAGTCGGTGTTGCAAAAAAGCACAGGTGTGCCTTTGTGTCTCTGATGCAGGTGGGCAAGTGGGAGAACCAGACCCTGAGCCTGCGGCACGCCGTGTGGCCGAGGTACAAGTCCTTCTCAGACTGTGAGCCGGACGACAACCATCTGAGCATCGTCACCCTGGAGGAGGCCCCCTTTGTCATCGTGGAGGACATAGACCCGTTGACCGAGACGTGCGTGAGGAACACCGTGCCGTGTCGCAAGTTCGTCCGAATCAAGTGAGTCCGAGGGTGGCGTCTCCTGAATGCGCCCTGTCCTCGAAAGCCAGCACGTGCCCTCGGCACCGGCACCCGTAGCCTCGTAATAAAATGTAATATAAAACAGGCTATTCTGATACTAGATTATAATCTGTAATATTGGATTTTTTTTAAGAGGTGATAACTGGAAGTACGCCAGGTGGTTTACACTCACTTAATTCCAGCAACAGCAATAGGAGGTAAGCGGTTTTGGGCACTTTAGAGATTTGTACTGAGTTATGGGGAGATTCAGAAACACGCTCAGAGCCTTTGGACGAGGTAGGGCTCGGATGCTCGTCTAGCTCACTCCACCGCCGAATTATTAACCACTGCGCTCCGTGTACTGCCCCCTTCAGTCTTTCCTTAAAAATACATATATTTCTATTTTTCTGACTGCTCCCTCCTCTGATACTGCACATCTCCTCCTTCCCATCTTTTTTGTATATCCCAGATACACACTCTTCAAACACTTTGGAAACTTCTCTCCGGGGGGTGGGGGGAGGGTCACGGTACACCTTCTGTATGACTCTGATGTGGCTGGCGTGGACCTGGCCTTCTGGGTCTCCCCGCTTACCGACAGCAAGCCACCGTCCCATCTGTGCCATTTCCTCTTCTTTATTAACGACCCAAGTAACAACTGCCAATTTTTGTGAGCGCTTCCGGTGGAGTGTGTCCCTAAGCTGTCACCCTTCTGGGAAAGCATAAAGCTTTGTGACCAGGTCCAAGGCCCTGCTTCTAGTCTTTCTAGTGCAAACAGAAAGGAAAGCACACCCTCGTGGGGATTTTCGCGAAGGGAAGAGGCCTGCCATTGGAGTATTTTTTTTTTAAGATTTTTATTTATTTATTTGTCAGAGAGAGAGGGAGAGCGAGAGAGCGAGCACAGGCAGACAGAGTGGCAGGCAGAGGCAGAGGGAGAAGCAGGCTCCCTGCCGAGCAAGGAGCCCGATGTGGGACTCGATCCCAGGACGCTGGGATCATGACCTGAGCCAAAGGCAGCCGCTTAACCAACTGAGCCACCCAGGCGTCCCTGGAGTATTTTTGTTAGTATTTTCCAAGCCCCTCCTTTCATCTGGATAATTCTCCCCGGTCCTTTCAGTCCCTCCCCAAGTTGGCTTTGCTGTCCCTCCTTCCGCAGAATCCTGGGTGTGTCTCTGTGCCTTAGTCTGTTCAGGCTACTGTGACAAGTCACCGCAGACAGCATGGCTTAAAAAAGAGAGACACTTACCTCTCATGGTTCTGAGGGCCGGGGGCCCACTAGCCAGATCTCCTCTTGGTTTGGCACGTGGTGGAGAGCAGATAGAAAGGAAGCAAGCTCTCCTGTCCCATTCTAAGGGCTCATGTCCCATTCCTGAGGGCTTTACCTCCCAAAGGCCCGACCTCCTAATGCCATCACCTTGGGGTTTAGGGTTTCAACACACGACTTCGAAGGAACTCAAACATTGAGCGCGTACCACTCGATTTCTCTGTCGCTTGTTTCTATGGCTGCTTAAATATTGGAAACGTGGCTTACTAGTCTTTGTATGCCGGTGATAAGCATGGAACGGGACCCCCCCAGTGTTGATACTGCTTAAACGTATGAATGAATGGGAACCTATCCTCCTGCATCCCAGATTCCAACGGAAGTCATGCGAGATGCAGATCCCCAGAGCCCAGTGCTTGAGATAAAGATCATTTTAAAAAATATGATTCCAAAATGGATTATGAAGGTACATTGTAGATTGGAGAAAACTCCCCCTTTTTTTTTTAATCAATGAGGAGCCTCATTGGAGTTGAAATTTTGAATAGATTAGTCAATGAATAAATACACACGAAGCACAGTTCATGTGTGAGGCTCAGTGCAGGACACAGAGGCTACATCAGCAAACAGAGAAGACGAGAGGCGGGGGTCTTGCCATATAGAGCGCACACAGTTGAAAAACAGCTTAGCCACTAAAAGATCAGGACAGCTCCATGTTACGATAAACCTTGTAAAGGGTAAGAATAAGGTGGTGTGATGTGAGAGTCACTTGAGGTACGTGGGGCTCCTTCAGCTCATACAGGTGAGAGGCTTCCGGGTGGAGGGAACAGCAGGTGCAAAGGCCCTGAGGGAGGAAAGAGATTGACAGGCGTGGGAAATAGAAAGAAGCCCAGGGCCGTGCTAGAGAGTGATGCGCTGGGTGGGAGACAGAAGGGGTAAATTCGAGAAAGTTATCCAATAAGAGTTGGATTTGGGTGTGTGGTCTTTGAGCACAGCTTGGTGAGATGAAGAAAGCAGGGTGGTTGGCACACAGCGAGGACTCTTACCTCAGTAGGGGCACCTCCTTTATGACAATGGTGCCTTTCTTGTTTCGATGGGGCCGTCAAGTAGAGCCTACAGTCAATGATGGGAGCTTTAAATCTTTAACATCAGAAGCCTTGGAGCTGACAACAGTAGGTCAATGAGTCCTGAGCCACATTTGTATGGAGAAAATAACCCGACCCCACCCCCAATAAATTACTCTCTTTAAAAGAATTAAGTTTTTTAGTAGAGGCTATAAACAGATCAACAGGTTCAAATTCACATTTCTGGTTCCTGTGGGAGGTGGTGGTTTGTAGCTTCCTTCTCCCACTTGGCGACAGGACAAGGTTACTGCACATCTACGCGACATCAGAGTCTTTGAAAGCCATAGGCAATCGCTGGGACCCATTCATCTCAATACGAACACAGATCAGATCGATTGCATTTCCTAAAGGTCATACCGTTGAGGCAGGCTGATTGGTTCTAAGAAGGATTCTGGCAGGTAACATGGTTGTATTTTTCCTGGTGACGTTCTCCCAGGGAAAACATTTTGTCTCTCACTTCTGGTGAATGGTGGAGTCTTTAAGACACACATCAGTCTTCTAAAAACATAGGTAACAGGAAATGAGCTGAGAAATCAAGCATTTCTTTTCATCTGTTAGTTGGGTCTTAATGCATGAAGAGAAAATTGAGAAAAAATGATCTGGCTTGTTACATCGGGGAAAAATGGCCACCCTGTCGATTAATTCCCCAAACTGTCAGATGGTCGGTGAGAAGAGAGCAAATGTATTTTTAAGCACTTGCGTGAGAAGTGCTGTAGCTACTTTCTTTTATTTAATCTCCCCAACTATCTTGCAAGGTAAGCACCAGCCTTCTGAATTTGCAAGGGAGCATGCTGAGGCTCGTTAGTGAAGAAACTGGTCTGTGTCTTCTGATGGTGAGACGCAGACCCGGGACCTCTCCGTGGCTCTGTCCAACCTCCACGGCCGTGATCCTATCCACTGGCCTCACTGGGAAACTGGAAAGCTGGGGAACTGGATTTCTTATTAGATCCCTTTCCCCACATGGGCTTTTATGGGTCACCTTTCTTTTGGGTGGAGGTGGGGAGTGGGAAAAGATTGCACTGGGCGCCATTTCTCAGATGTCTTTGTGGTCAGATCACACCCCCCTGTGCCCATACACCAGGGCTGTGATTAGAACTCATGAATGTTTCCAATTACAAGCTGGTCTGTGTTTCCATAATCCCCAGGAGAAATGTATCTGTTGCATTTGCTGCATGTCTTTTCATCCCATGGTCCCAGGGTTTAATTCCATGTCTTGCACACAGTAGGTGATGTGAAAATGTATTAATGACCTGAATCTCGATGAACACCCACTATTAGGAGACTAGGGGAGGTACTTACTTCATTAGCTGTCTGAAGTTCTCAGTGAGGCCAAAGATTACCATTGTGCACTTGTGACCCTGAATCTTAAGCTTGGGGCGTTCGTAACTCCTATCCAGGCTCTCCCAGGAATCCAGACCAGGGGAAGGAAGACCCTTTGACAAAGGAGACAGAGATAGGAAGAAGTAGAGAGGAGGCATTGATGTGAAGCCTGTGGTGGCCAGGAAAAAAAAAAAAAAGAATTGGCTCTTCCACATTTTTCAATAAGCCCCCAGATAGATACTGAGAAGGAAATCGTATTTGGACATGCCATTGATTTAATGCACTTAGGACATGCTTCTGTCACGTTTATGGCATTTTGCAACCCCCTACCGTTACTTGAAGTCACACTGTCAAATTTCCCCATGTCCCTGGGCTGAGACAGACGTCAGTGGTGCTTGGGTGTGTGTGTGTGTGTGTGTGTGTGTGTGTGTATGTGTGTATCTAATTATATGTGTAGTATATACTCACTGCAGTTAATTTGTGAGGGGAAGAAAACCTAAAAACATGAAAAAGAGAAGAAGTTATTTTTCACCATTCAAAAATAGCTACGCTTCCTATTTCATTGTTTTTCCGTCCAGATATTTCATAAGCTCATCTGTTTTTATCTAGCCGGGACTGTTCTGTATGGAACACTGTGTAACCTACTTTTTTCCCTGTGATATGGAAATGGAAGTATTTTCCTATTATGATGTTGCATCTCCATAAGCATCACTTAGTGCTTACGTAACAGTTGGGTGCGTGGATGGCCCCACCATGGGATATCCAGAGCACGAATCTCATGACATGCGTGATTCAGGGAGCTGAGCTCGTGTGGACCAGCTGGGCCGCCCGGAGAGGTCTTGATCTTCTGACATGAGTTGTCTAAGTAGCAGCGGTTAGTTGGGAAGACCCTCTTTCTTTCCTTTTTGAAGGCTCTTTATAGTGCCTTTAAAAATTTATATTTTTATAAATTTTTGTATAGTCCTTTGATTTGTATAGTCTTTTGAATATGACTTGGCCAGGTGAAGAAAGCAAGAGCAAGGTGGCTGGCACAAAGCCATCTTTGTCACCTTGGTAGTTGATGACAGCTTTTAATATACCAGTACCCTCTGTATTTTAATAGGGCTTTTTCCTGATCAAGGACATGACTGTTTCAAAGTGTCAGCTTTTATACTTCCTGTGTTGTAGGGAGGGAGGGAAAGTGTTAGGAAGGAGCCCTCATTTGACAGATGGCTCCATCAAGATACATTAAGTTCATGGACTCAGACACGAGGTGGACTCCCCCGTCTTCCAGTTCTCAGTCACAGTTTCCTCAGGAAGGAAAGTGCATTTCCTAAGGAAGACACTTTATTTCCTCTCTTTGGTTGCAAACCTCTATCAGCAGTGATAGGATAAAGCAAAACCCTCCTTCAGCTGAGAATTTCACGTCATCCGTCTCTCTTCCATTTTCTGATAAGCTTTTATAGTTCGGCTCAGATCATGTGCCAGAACTTTCTAAAATGGGTGTAGGTGTCATAAATGTAAAGATAAGAGGTGGTATAATGGAGAAACCATTACTGTTAACTAAGAGAAATGCCATGGAGTTTATTTCAACAATTATCCTGAAGCATTGTACATGGCGCAAATAATAATCAATCAATAAAAGTTAGCCGTTGCCGTGGTTACTGTCCCATGAGAACACTTAGTCCTTTTGCTGACATAAACTACTGCCTGTCCTTGAAAAAGCCCTTCCCTCCTGTTGAGCCTCAGTTGCCCACGTGGAAAACCGTGGAAACATCTTAGGTCATGATGGTGAACGGATCTCCCTGTGCTCATATTCTACGGTCTCGGGGTTGTTTGTTTTTTTTTTCCCCTCCTACAGCAATTCAACCAATGAGGGCATGAATGTTAAAAAATGCTGCAAGGGTTTCTGCATCGATATCCTGAAGAAGCTTTCCCGCACTGTGAAGTTCACCTATGACCTTTACCTGGTGACTAATGGGAAGCATGGCAAGAAAGTCAACAACGTGTGGAACGGGATGATTGGTGAAGTAAGTGGCCTTCCTCCCGTGGGCTCTAATCCGGACTCCACGCCTGTGGTGCTCGGGGGTGGTGGGAAGGGCAAGTAAAGGGTCTGTGCTACTTTGCCTTGCGTGCAGGTGGTCTACCAACGGGCGGTCATGGCGGTCGGCTCGCTCACCATCAACGAGGAGCGCTCGGAAGTGGTGGACTTCTCCGTGCCCTTTGTGGAGACGGGGATCAGTGTCATGGTTTCAAGAAGCAACGGCACTGTCTCACCTTCTGCTTTTCTAGGTAGGTAGACGCCAAGGTCACTGCTGTTTTCCTAACAGGGAACTAGAGGCATTTGTCTTGTTTGCTGGAAAGATGGCACCAGGCAGGACCTTGGTCAGTTCCTTGCAATGACATCACCGCATTCCAGAGCCTGTCCTATTTGAATGATCTCAATTCTGTACCCCTCCGCCCCCAGCCAACCCCATTAACATCTTTCGTTGATCCTGAACACACAATCGCATATTCACGTATTGGTCCTGATTGTACAGAATGGAGATTAGCACATACACGTCTCAGAGCCTGGAAAACATTTAAAAAAAATAAGCCTGCCTGTCCACAGTTAATTTAAATCAGCCCATAAGCCTTTATTCCACGTCCTCATTCCCACCGTCCATCCCTCACTGGCGTGACAGCCGTTTATTTACTGGATTTAAGGGTGAAATGATGATGACCGTACCGCGATTTATACCGGCACTCGGATAAACAAAATGCAAGTACTCTGGAGAGCATACACTGATGGAAAATTAATGGAATCATATTTTAAATGTGACTATCCTTCCAGCGGACTGGCTTGCAAGGGAGAAAAATTCCTTACTCTCCTTTTAACTATTTTCATAAATACATGTTTTGACATAAAACTATTTTTTTTTTTTAAGCGAGGTAGAGCTCTACTTTTTGTCATCCCGTTTCCTTTAGCACTGTATGCATAGTCGCCTGGCCAGAGAGGGAGAAACCGCGTGGGACACAGCCATGCATGATTTATTTTTTCTTTAAAGGAAAGTCTCATGTGGAGTATCAGGTTAGCATCAACAGCTTTTGAGAGCAGCTGCCTTGAAGATCGTGGGATTCCCGTTCCCTTCTCCTTGGTGCCCCCGTATCCGTGGGTTTGTCCCAGATTTGGGAAGGCTGAGGCCAATCCCTAAAGCAAACTGCACGAGAGAGGGGAAACAGATCGGAGTCAACCAGATTTCTTACACGTTTCCGGACACACGCAGCTGTTGGAGAGCTCACACTCGCAGCCCAGAGCCAGTCTGTGGCCAGCGGCTCCCGGCCGGTAGTCTTCTTTCCCCCACCATCTTCATTGATCCGTCATGGGGCCATCCAGGGAAGCCGTCCCTGCTTCCTTCTCTTGAGCGGAATGCTGACCACAAGGATTTTGGATACCGCCTCGCTCGCTCGCGGAGACGCCCAGATTTGCTGTTTGCATTTTTTGAGAATGCACTGAAGCTGTTGAAATGCTTACCCCTGCCCAGATTTCACGTTGCATCCCCCCCACTTCTGTTCTCGACAGATACACATGTCTTTGTCTGATATGGATAATTGGACCCATATCTCCGTTAGGGAGCCTCAGGACACCCGGAAAAATGCCGCCAATTGACACAGACACCGCAGCCGGAGTCTTAGCAGTGGTTGGGTGGTATGCGTGAGCCTGTCCTTACTACGGTTTCCCACCCCCTAGGACACCCTGTAACGGGGCTCTTTGGCCCTGGAGGTTAAGAAGAGGTTAGAAGAAGTGAGTTCATGGGAAGAATGGGAAAAGATCTGTTTTCTTTTTTCTTTTCCTTTTTCTCTCCTCTCCTTTCTTTCTTTTTTTTTTTTGTTTGTTTGTTTGTTTTTAAGAGAAAGGGAGTGCATGGGAGTGGGAAGAGGGGCAGAGGGAGAGAGACATTCCCACGCTCAGCCACCGAGCCAGCCAGAAGCCCCATGAGATGTTTCTTTCTTTCTTCCTTCCTTCCTTCCTTTCTTTCCTTCCTTTTCTTTCATTTTATTTATTTGACAGAGAGAAACACAGCCAGAGAGGGAACACAAGCAGAGGGAACGGAGAAGGAGAAGCAGGCTTCCTGCGGAGCAGGACTTGAACCCAGGACCCTGGGATCATGACCTGAGCCGAAGGCAGACGCCTAACAGCTGAGCCACCCAGGCATCCCTAGAGATCTGTTTCTTTTCACAAGTTGTCGCCATATCTCCATAGTGAGCTAGAGAGAACTTTTTTCCAATTCAATCAGAGGGGGGAAAAGTACGATCAGCTGGCTTGGCTCATAAAAAAAATAGGTCGCTGATATCGAATTTGGCCTCAACCCAGTTTTCCCTGAATTTTTATCTTACCTGCATTTGTAGGACATTTCCATAAAAAAGTCAGGTAGTTTTGCTAAGTTAAGCCTCCTTTCACCCTTACTCTTCCTACTGTATCTTTACAAATAAAATAAAGATACATTGCAGCCAGAGGAAACTATTTTCAAAGCTGTTTTAACATCAGTAGGCTTCATATTTTTTCGACTCACTAAATTACATCCCTATGATTGTATGCCCCCTTACTTGCAGTCATTATCGACAGGTTTTGAAAGTCATAATGAACCATGCTAGGCTACGTTTTCCCATTCACTGGCTCAGTCATCTGGAAGAGCCCAAACATTCAAAACCTGATTGCATTACTCTTCAGTATTTCCTGTCCTCTCTCCACAAACTCCATTAGCTCCCACTGGAAACACTAGCAGGCAATGCCTCTTGAGTTTTTGTGTAAAAATGTAACTGGTGGCTCTTCAAGGACAGAGGTGGTGTCTCTTGTGATATTTCCATTCAGTTACTTTCCGAAGACTTTCCAGGCAGATGGGGTTGTTTGATCCAAAGAAATGCTGACCCAGAGTCTCCTAGATTGAAGTCCCTTCATGAATGAATGTGGTGTCTGCTTTAAACCAGAGCCACCCAAAGTATTTCTGGGTCCCTCCTTAGACACGTGGTGTTTCATCATTACTGAGATGCTTTTCTACACTTGGTGGGGTGTGTGTGTGTGTGTGTGTGTGAGAACAGCAGTCCTTCAGGGCGCTCTTAGGTACCCAACTTACTAAAACCAGAACACTGTCGCAGAAGCCTTTTATCCCCATGCCATGATCCCAAGTCAAGTGACAGATGTCGCTTCCAAGTGGGAAGACATCTGGGATCAATTGCTTGGTCCGGCTTCCTCCTCGGCCCACTGCACGCTTACAGGTTCTGATGTGCGAAGGAAGAATTCAGAAAGGATGCCCCCTCGTATTTTTTATCATGTTATCCCGACCTGCAGAGAAAAGTTATCAGATTAATAAACGCGCAGGTTTGAAACCAGGATGCCTTTTTCAGGAAGCGCACCCCTCACCCCCGCCCCCGCCCCAGGTTCCGGCTTTAACCATGGAATCAAACAACTGTTCCATTTCACGTACTGTGTGTATAGTGCACAACACACACCCCCGCACACCACCAAGCACTTTCCATGTCGGTGCTCGCTGACTCCTCATGGAGATCTCCTGTAGTAAAGACACACTGTCCCATGAACACACCCAACTCGGAGAATGCCTTCACCATTTCTATCTTGAATATTCAGTATTTCTAATCCCCTAATTACCCACTTTGTTCTGTGTGGACACACCTCACTACCAAACTGCACTGAGAGCAAGGACGTAGCATTGCTACCCCCCAAGGTAATTTCAGCAAAGATACGTTGTTGCAATCTCGTTGATTTCTTCAAACTCATCTTGTCTTATTCAGACTGAATGGGCTGTGTTGTTACCTGTTCCTTTTGAATATATCCGCACTGTCAAAACTGCATTGCAAAGCATTCCTTCTGGTTTCTGAATTATCCAGTGTAGTTAAAGCTTTGGACATATTAGTTTCTTGCTATGTAGTAAGCTCGTTAAAGTGGAATTGATGATGACCTCTAGCTGTGTTAGGGAGTCACAGACTTTAATGATAAGGTGGCTTGCGACCAGCCTAGTTCCTTACGATTATTACTAGCTCCATCAGAAAAACAATTTAAAAATAATAAAATGTCTGCTATTCAAGAGATGTTATTGGCCTTCTTATATTTTACCCTCAGAAAATGTTTGCTTATGAGGCAAAGAATTATATGTTTATTGGTATCCAAGGGCAGTTTCTTCCCAATGATGCATTCAGGGGGAGATATATTCATTTTTCAAAATTGTAGCCTTTGTTGATTTTCTAGCAAATGTGTGTCACATATGGATACAGTGGCTCCATTCGGCTCCCTCAATCAGACTGACAATAAATGCTCTTAACTTTCTAGAGTGTTTTAAGATTTAGAACCTTGTGACTTGGCCTGCCCTTCTGAGACATCCCTATGAAAATGAGCATGATCTAAACTCCTTTGCGGGGGCGGGGGGGGATAACCATCTGTCCGTCTACTACTTCATTGCCTCTACTCTCAGCGATGTTTTTTATTGAATTACCATGTAAATGTAATATCCTCAAATGACTTTTCAAATGCATTTAAGCCCATTACCAGCATCAACAATATTTTAAACTTGCAGAAATCTCATCTGTCTGGAGCAGAGGGTGGGGTGGGGAGCATGGGAGTAGTGGGGGCAGACAGTGACCTTCCAATATTGCTGTCAACTCCGTGATTTTATGGTCCTTTTCTAACAGGTTGTAATGTTCCCTTTCCTTCTGGAATTCCCTGCCTACCGTCCCTCTGGCATGTAAGGATAAAAATGAAAACAAGAATAAAGCCCGTGCTGATCTGCAGAAGCCTTAGGCTTGACTGTTTGGGTCTAGTCTTGCTTCCCCTCTAGCATTGGTCCCCTGCACGTTACTATGATCATAGGACTGGATGGCCTCGTTATTTGCATTCTTTCTCCCATTTGTTTTTCCACTCCTTGACTCAATTTGGAAAATGTCATGTGCTCTCCTCTATTTTTATCCTACTATATGCAAACTTATAAAATACCTCAGATCTGTTGTAGAATGAAGGACGGTATAGACGTATGAATCCACATTGACTAGCTTCTTTTGAATGGTCGGAGTCACGTGAGGGTGGGTTTCTCAATGAGCCTGCGAGTGGACCTCGGGCTTCTTGCTGGTCCTGGGTACAAGGGCGCGCCCACTGACCATGTCCCACTCCTCTGGCCTGTTCCCCTGCAGAACCGTTCAGCGCCTCCGTCTGGGTCATGATGTTCGTGATGCTGCTCATTGTGTCCGCCATCGCTGTTTTTGTCTTCGAGTACTTCAGTCCTGTCGGATACAACAGAAACTTAGCCAAAGGGAAAGGTGAGCCCCCCTCGTCAATATGACCCAAGGTGAACGCTCTCTCATTTACTCTCTACAAAGGTTTCCCATTCAGAACGCCTCACCCTATACTGTCTTGCTAGTCTGTGATAGGAATGGAGCTGGGCGACCAGTACTACCTATCCTTCCGCCCCGTGGTGGGATGTTTGCCTCAGCTGAAGAGGGATAAAGCCAGATGAAGCGTCTTCATCATGTTATCACGTGAAGTCTGTAGTGGTTAGGTGGAAACCACTGACAGTTTATTGAGAGAGCAGATTTAAAAAGACGTTTTTCTGGCAATTAACTTTTAAAATCTGTGTCAAAAGAAACGTTCAGATTGCAGTGAATCTCTCCTTCCGTCTATGCAAAGAAAATAACATTTATAGAACCTAGTTTAAGAACATGCTGCAGATTACTGGATCACACGTGCATTCATTTGACGATAAAGATAATTATAAGGGGGGGTATTTTCCTCCAAAGAATTGCATTTTCCTCTTGACGGTGCCCAACCTTAGTGCATTGTACTTGATAAAGTTGCAATCAGTAGATAGGAAATTGCACCTAGCCAACATGCATCCCTGATAAAATTAAGTAGTTCGAATAGTCATGGGCTATAACTTGGGAAGAGGGTCCTATGCGAACCAGGATTCATGTGACAGACATAAACGCATTACATCACTTTGAGCGACTCTTCCTCTGTGAATAACAGGTTCTAAGTGGATGGCTTCAAAAGGCTGCTGCTAGGACCAAATCTTTTTCATTAAACACGACTTAACTCAGTGGAAGACAGCAGGTCTTTGACGTAGAGCCATCCAAAATCAGGGCCCTTGAATTGGCCGCATACTCTTTTCACTGGGAAGATTCAGTACTGGAAACAGCCAACAGGTCATGGGAATCTGTTAGGAACTTAGTTTAACTGAGATCCTCCCACTTCTTCACCATTAAGGAGTGGGGATTACTGTCTGCAAACCATCCCCCATCCACCAAACATGGTGAACATGCCGTGAATAATTGTGTTGTGTTCAAATGGGAGAACTGTCAGCCTCCACTAAGAGGCCAATGTCATTAACCAATACGGAGCTTCCAACAATGGGACCTGAGAAGGTTTTCAGTGAGCGGTCCTATTTATGTTCGTGGGATCGGCGTTTGTGCTGTCTGTGAATTCATGCATTTCTTTGATGAGTATTTACCAAGTGGGTACTATGTGCCAGGCACTGTGCTAGGAGAAGGGAATAATACGGTAAATCCGGTAGAGATTTCCTGACCCCCAGAGAGCCGAGCATTTAGTTGCAAAGACCACACATGAACACAGGCATTAATCATCACAGGCAGCAATAAGTTTCAAGGAGAAGGGGGACAGAAACCAAAGTGAAGTGACGGGAGGGGATCCCTACTTTAGATGAGATGGCCAAGCAGGGAAGAACTTTCAAAAGACAGGACATTTAAGCTGAGAGCAGAAGGATGAGAAGTCATGTGAAAAGAAATGGAGGGAAAGGCAATTTGATGCAGAGGGAGAAGCCAATGCAAAGACCTCGTTGGGGAATTGAGCTTGATGAAACAGAAGAGAGTGAGGGAGGTGGACAGGGATACAAGATGAAGGGAAGAGGTGGGACGAAACATGCACAGTGTGGGAAGGTCACTGAGGCTACTCTGTCAAGACAAGGGGAGGGGCAGGCAGCAGTGGACAGAGGGAGCCCAGTGAGGAAGGTGTTTGTTTTCTGAGAGCAAGGATTACGGTGGTTTGGACTTGGCTGGCGATAAGCAGGTAAATCAGGGCTATATCTTGGAAGATCAAACATGACCCAAAGGCCAGTCACTTGTGGTGATTCCTCCTTTGGCTGAAGCCCACAGTTTCAAGACTGTGGTAAAGCGAGGAACCCAGCCCACCACCTCCCTAGCCCTTCCATCACCTCAAGGCATCTCGTTCCCTGCTCATCTGCTTGTGGAAGCTCTCCAGAAAGACCAGCAACTTGTTTCCTTGTACAGTATGGTTTTCTGTTACATTTCACCGCACTTTATGGGGAAGATTTTATGCATGGCTCAGTAATGGTATTCATGAATCAGGAATTCCCAAAGGTCTTGGACAGAACCCCTGCAAGGGCCTGTTACTGATTCCCATATAGCCATCACTCCTAGCCAGCATGCATCCCTAATAAAATTAAGTAGTTCATGAAGTTAACTGGATGGGCTCTAATTATTTTTTTTTTCCCTAAGAGTTCTTGGCATCTTGGGAATAAGCCCAAAAGATTTATTATGAAACTAGGCAAAGAGAGATGGAAGAGTTTGAGATTGAGCATACCAGAATTAATTGCCTTCCCTTTAATATGCTGAATGGGGGAATGTTATAAATATTGGTGTAGCCAGAGTTTGGCCTCCAATGTGCAGAAAGCTTGCCTCTCCCAGGCTCCCTGCCCAGAACATCATACCTTCAATCCGTGATTCACTTCTGCCGTTCCGCGGATGTTGCCAACTAAAGTCGGAGTAGATCATTTTTTCAGATCTTCATTTACTTAAATGACATAAAAATTAACCTTCCGTTAAAGGAAGACCTTTTGCCTATGAAATGAGGGCAGACATTGGTTTTTTCCCCCATTGTGAAGAAGAGGTGTGAAAGCCCTATGGTGTGCATTTCCCGGTGTGTGTAGCCCACCCCACCCCCAACACATTGGGCCATGTTGCCCTGCCTCTTTAGTTTAGCTGGCTACAAGGCCCATTTCAGAATCTTCAAAGGGACCTGTAGGTGTTTCAAGGCTACACCGAGGGAGAGAAAGTGCTGGGATATCAAAGCTCGTGGTCCATGACCTGCAGCCACACGTCTTCCATCTGGGAAGTGCTGGAAGAATTAAGCTCTATTGTTTGGCTCCTTGATGTCTCCATTTGCAGAGGGTTTTCATTTGGTTTCATTCCTCTACTGTGGAATTCCTCTGCTGTGGTTTCATTCCTCTACTCTCCTTTTCATTTGGTTTCATTCCCATCTGAGTTTGGGCAGAAGCAGTTGCTAGGGACAGTCGGATTAGAATACCACACATCACCCGGTGAGAACCGAAGCCGCCCCCACACACACATTTTTGTAAGGCTCGCTCTATATATTAAAGGAGATTGGTTCCCCCAAATGGAAATCGAATCCAAATTTACAACCGGCCCGAATGCAACGTCTCATCCAAACCCACATTTTACATGGCCGTTTGCTTCTCCTTTCTTGCTTATTTTTGATTTCCCCTTCTTTTAAGAAACGTGGCAAGAATCTAGCCATAAATGCGGGAGAAGGGCTCGTTGTTGAAGATAAAGGGAGCTGGGGCGGCCGGGGTTCTGGGCAGTGATGGGGGGCAAGCATGAGAGACCCGTTCCATCTTTGGACCCGTGGCGGGGCTGTGGGTGGCCGCCGTGTTGTCCTTCGGAGACAGTACTGTCCTTTCTGTTATTGGCAGCACCCCACGGGCCTTCTTTCACGATTGGCAAAGCTATATGGCTCCTCTGGGGCCTGGTGTTCAACAACTCCGTGCCTGTGCAGAACCCCAAAGGGACCACCAGCAAGATCATGGTGTCCGTGTGGGCCTTCTTCGCCGTCATCTTCCTGGCCAGCTACACGGCCAACCTGGCTGCTTTCATGATCCAGGAGGAGTTCGTGGACCAAGTGACTGGCCTCAGTGACAAAAAGGTAAGGTCACCTCGCTTTCCTCACTGCCCGAGGGGTGGCTCTTACCTGCTCTCCCCTCAGAAGGGCGTGATGCGGGCTCCTATTATCCAAACCCATCAACTGACTCTAAAGCCGAAAGCCAGACGGGGTGTTTTTTTTTTTTCTTTTTTTGCCTCTGAACTTAAATTGACATATTGCTGAGAATTTTAGAAACAGGACCTTAAGCTCAGCCCTGAAGGGTCTAAAAGATTCCAGATCTCATTAGGAAGCATTGTTTCTGCCAAAGAGTCCCTTCTCATATTTACAGGATCACGACAGGGATGGTTCCCAAGGCTCTGTGACTCCTGGGAGGGCCCAGGCTGGGGTTCTCCCTTCAAGGGAGCGTGTGATGGTGGAGAAGACAACGAGCCTCCATGGGGGACAACTTGGGAGGAAGTGGGGTGCTCTCGGCTGTAGCCGCCTTCCTGTTCTCTGGCCTTAGCCAAGTCTCTAGGACCTGCCAGGCCTTGGGTTTCTCACCCATGACACGAATGTAAGTCATCTCTAAGGCCTATCTGGAGACCAGATGGACAGCTCCTTTTGACCCGGGGGGTCGGGCAGCCCCGCCGTCTGCGTTCTGGACTCACCTGGAATTTCCTCAGGGGACATAAAAGGAACAGAGAGGGTTTTTCATCCGCCACCGGCTCCTTTTACTCAGGCGTGTCTCCAGCCCCCACCACATGGGGCTGTGCTCCCCGAATCAGCAAGATGGCAGGACTCACACCTGCCGTCTCCATTCTCCGCGGTAGTGCTGCGAGGGGGGCGGGCTGTGAGTGCCTATTGAGAAAGACGCACAGGGGAAGAAGAGAGGTAAACTGGGTGCATCCTTCCATTGAAATTGTGGGTTCAGCAAACAGACTCTGACTTGCTAAGCTCAGCAGTGTGGGGATTGCTGCACAGCCGAGATTGTCCGGCTTATGTATGCGGATGATCGTCTCTCTTTATAAAATCTCACCAGCGTGTCTTGCTGACATAAGTCTACGTATATTCTTTTGGCATTCATCAACAAACTGCTGAATAGAAAATCAACCATGAAAAGCCCTAACTGCTTTTCTGTGACATACGCTGTGCTTGAAAGAGGCGCAGAGAAGGCCTGTCATCAGGGAGATGACGAGGGGCGGGGGCTGGGTTGGTCTCTCTCTGATGGCTTCCCACTGTGGCTTGAGTAAATGCCAGGCTGCTTCTGGTGGCGGCAGAGCCCTGGATCCTCTGGCCCACCCCATAGGAGTACCCTCCTTCTTGCTCATGAGCTCCCCACCCCCGCCACCACGTTCCTTCAGTATCCCAAGCGTCTTTCCACCACAGGACTCTTGCACTGGTCATGGGCTCTGCCTCGCATGTTCTTCCCCATTGTCTGTGGCTGGCTCCTGCTTGACTTTCAGGCCTAAGGGGGAATATCACCTCCTGGGAGAGGTCTTCCCAGCCACTATGGCGAACTTTGCAGCCTGAGCTCATACTCTCTACTCTTGTGAAACTTAAATTCTAGTAGAAAGTAACAAGCAACAGGCGAGTAAACGTACATGGGGAAGAACATCCCAGGCGGGACCAGTATTAAAAGGAGGTGAAACTGATGAGATTAGAGATGGTGCTTAGGATAGAGTTAGTTGGCGTGTGTCGGGAATGCTCAGGACATACTTGTATGTTGAGTGAGAAGTGCGTGGTGTGGAGGACACTATGGGTACCCCATCTGGCTCTCCTGGTGTCCCCCTTTCCAGCTCTGTGTGCCCATCCCCCATTTGCTGACAGAGGCTCCTAGCAGGGATCTTCAGAGAGTGATGACCTTGATGTCCTGGAACAGTAAAGGCCTGGAGATTGGAGTTCCCCCAGTCCTTTCGTTCCCTCTAACCAACAGCCAGCCAGTGTGGGCCCAAAACCCAAGCGACTCCATTGTGTCCAGGCGCTGAGGGGACGCTTTCTCTGGAGCTCCCTGCAGGATCAGGTGGAAGCTGAGACATTGCCCCAAGTCACCCCTCAGTTGGCTTCCTCTCCTTCCCTGACCTCCTGCCGGGCTCCCTTCTGGATCTCTCTGGGAGCCCTTCCTTACTATATGGTATTCACCCAAGCCTTGGCTCTGGGTTAGCTTCTAAAGCTCATGGCACCTGTGAGACAGCAGATCGAGTCAGGAAGGCTCTGTTCCTGACCCCATCCCCCTGTCCCCCTCCACCACCCACCATGTGCAGGCTGCAAGGGCCCCGCCACCTCATTCCTCCCCTACATTTGGGAGAAGAGGTTGGAGTGAGCGCGATAGGAGACAGCCATCGTGAATGTGCCTTGTAGCCCCTAGAGTCCCCTATGGCTACAAAGCACCGGGCCATGACGCCATCACACCGTGGGGGCCAAAATAAGCAGCTGGAGGTCCCACAGAAGCAGTGGGGGCCACGTCTTCAGCGAAGGGTTTCTCGAGAAAGTAGTTGGCAACCCATGTTGCTTTTTGTTGCCAGCTTCAAAGGCCAAGGGAGAAAACAGTCCCTTGCCACTTAGTTTTGGGTCTAAATAACATGACCGCTTGTGGGAAAACTAATTAGAAGCACTAATAATTTGACTGACCTTCCCTGACTCGAAGACACCCAGGAACAGATCCCACATCCTCGTGGGACACAGCTCGGCCTCCAAGCTCAGAGCGTTAGTGGCAAGCGGATAGCTCTCTTAATTAAATGCTTGATACGATTAGATAAACAGCAAAATTCTTGGAGTACATAAGCTAAGTGCTCCCAGAAGATTAATAGCAGATATACCAAGAAAGTCTGCAAAACAAAAATCTGTACTAAGTCAATTTATTTTAATATTGTACACGGTGAGCTTTCCCCCACTTCCTTTTTTTTTTTTTTTTTTTTAAATCACCATTACCTATGGAACGACTTGGGTTTATGATGCTTTTCAAGCATTTTGCAGCCTTGGTGCTTGCTGGGGAAAGCACCTTTGAAGCCCACAGTGCTCAGATGAGCTTGGGCTTCAATTATAAATAAGCAGATTCGTGAGTAGATGCTCCCCTAGGAATTAATGAAGAAAAGTTGAAATGTTGGTGGGGAACCTTTCCAACGTGTTGGCGATCACTAGGGTAGCAGAGCTCCATCCCTGGGAAGCAGCGTAATGTAGTGGGAAGAGCAGTGTCGTCTTCGGGGTCCAATGAACCTGTGGTCAGATCCTGACCTTGCCGCAACATGGTCATGTGGCCTTTGGTATGTCCGTATCCCCAAGGCTTAATTTCCTAACAAGAGTGGGGGCAGGTATTAATACCTCTCTGGCAAGGTTGATAGGAGGCTTAGAAATAATCCCTACCCCGTGCCTGGCACATGGTGGATAATTCTATTAGAAGGGCTCGTCCTCCTTCCACCTTCCCCTCTTCTTCATCGCCCTCCTCCTCCTTCGTGATCAGCCTCCCTGCCCAGTGAGCCCCTTCCTCACTTCCGGGGTCTCACGAGCCACTTCATTAGCTGGCCTTTTGTGATAAAAAGGGGTTTTCCGGGAGTCTCCTTGGCAGAGGAGTGTCCCCATGGAGCTGTGCTGTCTCCCAGCGCTGCGTCCATACCGCTGGGTGGTCACTGGCTGAACAGAGAGGCCTCTGAACCTCTCCTCCCTGCTAAGGGCCCCGGTTGTTTCATGCTGACCCCCAGAAGCGTGCGGCCCACCACCCGCGGGAGAAGACCGTACCTGAGACACGGGGCTCCCAGGTGCCAAGGTCCCTTATTTATAGCCACAGAAGACAGATATTTTTAACGAGTGTATAGTTTGGGTGTGTTAAGGGAATGAAGCAACGTCCTGGTCAGTTGCCATGTTTCCCCTAAACGTTTCATGTCCCGTATCTTGCATCTCTACTTCTCCACCCTAAAGGACTTGCCTTCAGAGCGAGAAGCCCCAGGGAGTTCTCCTGCCCCCCAGGCGTCATGATGACATTGCTCTGTGGTCTCGCGCTGACCGGGGACCTCTCTGCCTCACCCCTTCCTTTGCTTGAGCCCACATTTGTTTCTTTCTGTTTGCACACGGAACCCTCTGGGAGAAAGTGGCGCTGGAAATCATTCCGGTCAAGTACATGGACTGTGTCCTCAGTGGGAGGCCCCGGGATTTAAGAGATGAGCTGCACTTGCCCCTGTTTTTCACCGTGTAGGTCCTGGCTTTTTAGCGAGTCATGAAAATAATTCAGGGGTCGTGACCATTAAAAAGAAAAAAATAGAACGTAGCGGATGACGTTAGATCCCCCGTCGTTAAAGTGCCCCGCAGGGGTGTCCGCGTGTGTGTGCGTGTGTGCGCGTGGAGAGGGTGGGCATGAAGGAGTGCCCTGGGCTGTGGACCATGCCCTGAGAGCCCTGCTTTAAAAAGTTTGACAGCCTTTACATAATGGGAAAGGTTCTTGGATCTCGGTGCTGGGCTGGATTTTGCATGCAGGGAGGGTCCAGTCCAGGCCCAGGAAGCACGGAAATTCATCCCTAAGGCCGGATATCCGTCTCCATCACTGTGTGAAGAGCAAAAGGGATGGAAGGAAACCTGAAGAGCTGCGTGGCTTCCGTGCCGCAGATGGGGAGGACTGAAGCGGAAGGCGCTTAGTCCAGTGGTCCAATGGTCCACGCCCCCGGAGGGTTGGCGGCTGCTGTTAACAGCTAGATTTACGAAGAGCATCATTACAGCCGTCCCCGGAGTTGGCGGCTGCCGTGCCAACGAGCCCGCGCCAGCGCCCCCTCCCCACTTGGTGATAAGTTGGGACACTGCCTGCCACACTAAGTGCAAAGAGCTGTTCGTACGTGGGTGAATGCACACACACACACACACACACACACGCAGTCTCCCAATGCAAGGCACCAGCAGCAGGGTCTCATTTGAACAGGGTATGGCCACTTCCCCCAAATGCGGTGGCAGCTGCTTATTACACAGCGGCCTGCCTGATTTAGGGGACACGGTTTTCAACTGGAAATTTTAATTAACGGTAAAATGAAATGTGATTCTGGACGGAAGAATGATGTTTTTGGTTCGTTTGACTTGGGTAAACTCGGACGCCTTCTCCAGCAGCCCTGAGCTTCACGGAAGACAGGCTGGCTTGGAAGTCGGAGACATCTGTGGATCCCAGCCTTGGTCCCGCCGTGGCTTTGCTGGGTGTCCTTCCCTTCCCTCTAAAAGAGGAGGGGTTACTAGTGACGGTCTGTGAGGAACGACAGTTCATGAGGACAGGCATATGAAGGATTGGATTCTGGGCTGCTGCTTGCAAGCGGTGGGATCCTAAACAGGTCAGATAACCCTTCTGAGTCTGTTTCTTTATCTGTAAAATGGAACCTCCAAGATTAGCGTAGCTACCTGGCAGATTCATCATGAGGATGAAATGATCCAACATTTGTAAAGTCCTTGGCACATGGCTGGCCCCAAGCAAGTCCTCGGAGAGGGCTGGCCATTGTTATCATTCCTTTATAGTTCTAGAATGTCATACATCATGGAAAAATGAAGCCCAGGTTACTTTTTTACCCATGCTAATAGTAAAAATAAAAAATAATAGTAACTATTTTTGAGTGCTTAGTCTGTTGCAGGCAGTATTTTAATTACTTAACAAATTATAATAATTTTAGAACTTCCCATTGACCCTGCAAGGGAAGTACTGGTATGTTTTCCACTCTAGAGACAGGAAATAAATGGGGGCAGTGTGAAGTGCTTTATCCAAGGTCCACAGTTCGTTAATGATAGAACCCGATTTCTTAACCTCTGAACTTGAGCTCACACTTGTACCTATTTCTCTGTGCTGACGCGAGATTTTATTTCTGTGTCTGGGACTCAGACCTAGGACTCTTGACTCCGAATCTGATTGAGTTGCCCCAAACACTGAAGTTGTGAACAGACGGTATCAATTAATCAGGGAAGAGAAGCAGAATATGGACATCCAACCTTTCTGGAGGCTTGAGAGCCAAGCAAGACATGGGCATCACCAGGAGGCTAATTGGTTAGGAGGAACTTCGGCTCCAGAAATGTTCATGGAGCCTGCCATTATGCCTGGAATAGAGAATAGAAATTCTCGTTTTTTTTTTCAGGCCCCCAATAAGTTTTGGATGCATGCATGCGTGAATGAATGGGTGAGTGGAGAATGAGTGAATGGCAAACACATAGTCATTGTAGGGGAGGAAAGGTAATTTTCCCTCTACCCTTGTAGGTTCTTGGCTGTGACTCCTCTGTAATAAAAGGCAGATTAACAGGAGAAAAACAAACATAGGTTTAATAGCATGGATACCTTCTGCAGACATGGGACATGCCCAGGAAAACCGAGTACCTCCCTGAAGTGGCCCAAGCCTCCAGCTTGAATGGCCCCTCCAGCTAACCACAAAAGAGCGATGCTGGAAGCCCAGGTGGGGAGGCCAGGGATGGGAGGTTGTCAGGAAAAGCACGGCTAAACAAGGGTGAGGTTATCAGGCAGATTTAAGTTGGTGCCTTCAACACTGGTAAGAGTTTCTACAGTTCAAGTCCTCTTCCTCTTCCGGGCGCTAAGAGGAAGACCTCCCTGTAGGTAGAGCTTTCCCTTATCCGTGTAATGCCTCTTACGGAAGGGTTAACTTCTCTCCAGAGCTTCTTTTGTGTCTGCCGTTTCTCAAAAATAGCCAGCCAAAGAAGCCAGCCTCTTATGCCAAGGACGCATATTTTGGGGTGATACGTTCCATTGCTCATCATTTCCTGGGGGAGGTGACGGCAATTGTCAGTGGGATTCGGAGAAGGGAGCGATTGGTGGGGAAAGCAGAAAATTTCACTAGAAGATAGATAAACGAACCGAGTAAAGCAATACCTTCATTCCAGCCCACTTGGTGTCTCCCGAGTATGGCCCATGTGCCAGCCACAAGGCTAGCTCTATAATGGGGTCGAAAAAGTCGATCCAACAGATGTCTCTAGCACACCCAGCCCGGCCCGTTGCTGGGCACTCGGGGACAGGTGGGAACGAGACAGATGCTGTTCCTGACCTCCTAGAGCTCGCAGGCCAGTGGCAGGAGTGATTAAATAAAAAAGGAAGCCCAGAAATTCTCGTTTTTTTTTTCAGCTGTCCTGTGCGGATGTCGTTAAGTCATGTGTATGTTGAACTCTGACACAAGACAGAATGGTGGCTGACTTCTCCTTCTCTGTCTGTCTGTCTGTCTCTCTCTCTCTCCAGTTTCAGAGACCTCACGACTATTCCCCACCTTTCCGATTTGGCACGGTGCCTAACGGCAGTACTGAGAGAAACATTCGTAATAACTACCCCTACATGCATCAGTACATGACCAAATTCAATCAGAAGGGAGTGGAGGATGCCTTGGTCAGCTTGAAAACAGGGTAAGGATGTGATGGGTTGCCTTTTTTTTTTCCTTTTTTCTTTTTTTTTTTTTCTCCCTCCACAGGCCTACCAGCCCGTAAACCTCACAAGAAAATGACTCTCCGTCTTGGTGTTTATTTGCCCTCAGCTCTGTATTTTCTGGAAAGCAGCTGTGGTTAAACCCCAGCAGAGGGCTGCTTTTGTGCACCTGATAAGCATCAGGGGCTTCCCTTGGAGTTGTGTTAAGGAAAAGCAAAGCCAGGATGCTTTGAAATGCAGAGAACCAGAGGGTTTTCTTAAAGCTATTAAGAGCTGGGGCCAACTCTGGGAGATTTCAGCCAAAGAGAAAGATCTGAAGAGTTTGTGAGCTTCTTGAAAGTGCTGAAAGGGAAGGGCTATGGGTTCTTATCTGGTTTGGGGTAGGAGTTTTTGGGGTGCAGCTTTGCCTGAAAGCCGATAGTATTGCATTGACAGAGAAGAGAGGAGATGGCAGGAGAAAAGCAGTGTGAAGTCGTTGTCTCAAAAGCTACGGCTAAGGTTCCCGTCTACCTGTTGGCATCGCAGAGCCTTGCACACTTGAGACAAGGAGCCGTCTACAAAATACAGCACCAAGGCTGGGAGTTGAGGATGGCTGGAGTGTGGCTCCCCTCCCCCTGCTGCTGTTTCTCTGACTTGGGGCAGATGCCTCCTTGTTCCCAGCCTCATCTCTGAGATGGGACTCATACCAGAAGCTTCCGAATGTCAGGGATATGCGAAGTGTGTTTCTGGGAGGGTTCCACTCAAAACGAGTCGGTTTCTGAATGAAGTTCTTTCGCAGCCGTCCTGCAAGCCCACTGGGGCTGCTCCCTTGTGTCCGGTGGGGCACACGGACCCTGTCTAAACCCTCAAGCCTCATCCCTGCACGCTTTCCAGGAGCTTTGGCTACGTGGCATTTTTGTCTCTTCAGTCTCTGTGGAATCTCTTTAGTACCTCAGTAGGGACTTGAGAAGCTGAGCCCGTGACTTATCCACACGCTGCTCGCACTGGCTCGGGGTGATTTTTAAAAACATCATATTCGAGCGTAACACGAATGTAGAAAAGATACACATGTAGCGTAGAGGGCCTGAGGACTTGGCACAAACTGACCGTCCAGATCCATTCATAAGACCTGGCTGGTTCCCAGAAAGCCCACCACCCCCTTTTCCAGGGGCCAGTCTTACTTCTAAAGCTCTGGATGCCTTTGGCCTGCTGTTCTCATGTGTAAGTGAAATCACAGCGGATGTTTTCTGTTCTGTCTTCTTTCAGCTGAGCAGGTCTGTTTGGGACACGGTTGCGTGTCGTTCCGGGCCTGCCTTCTCATCGCTGCAGGGAGTTTCAGGATGGGGCCAGGCCCCAAAGCCATCCAGCTCTTCTCATCTTGGAGAATGTGGGGGTGGTGTTCCATTCGGGGCTCTGGCGAGGAGGGCTCCTAGGGGTGTTCTCCGCCAGCTCTGTCCTTGTACGAGGGGGCACGTTGTTCTCATTGTGTACCTGAGACAGGACTCGCCAAGCTACAGATGCGCGTATGTTCGATTTTACGAGATACCAGAAAATTCCGACGACTTTCCAGCTGAGCCCCACTTATGGGTTTTGTTTGTTTCTTTCTGCCATGGTCTTTTCATCAACATACACTATCGCTCGGGACAGGCGGTGAAGGCAAACATGGATGACGGTGGTTAGAAACAGCGGGTGGAGCCTGGCTCGCCCCCTCTCCATCCATCTGTCACCCAGCACACAAAATGCGTTGTTTTCTTTCTTTTCCCATTTTTTTTTTTAAACAATGCAAACAAAAAGGAACAGAGGAATGGAAACAGTTCCTGGTCACAAATTGTACAAATTGTTTTCGGGAAGCCATGTAATAATTATGACATCCATCCCAGCAAACTTGGGCAGATGGTGGGTCTGCCCTATACGCAGTCTTCCGTGTGGGGGACGTTTTGTCCTGTTACATTAAGCTCAGAAACTAGAGCTAGAGGGGTAGGAGTCTTTTTTAAAGAGAGAACTCTGCAGATGCCTCCGTGGCTTAGTTGGTAAAGTGTCTGCCTTCAGCTCAGGTCATGATCCCAGGGTCCTGGGATTGAGTCCCGCATTGGGCTCCCTGCTCAGTGGGGAGTCTGCTTCATCTGCTTCTCTCCCTGCTTGTGCACTCTCTCTCTCTCTCTGTCTCAAATAAAATCTTTTTAAAAAAATAAAGAAAGAAAGAGCTCTGCGCGCCCATAAGAGTGAGGACATGGCCATGCTCTTTCCGGGAGGTTCCGTTTCGATGGAGTTGAGGTTGGGAAAACCACTTACTGCTTTAACGAGCTCTGCTTAGCTAATTATTTAAATTAATTAAATTAAATTTTGAATAGAGAGCACATTTACATAGTTCAAAATCAAAAGGTATTGTAGAAAAAGATAAACAGGGAAGAACCTTCCTGCCACACTGTTTCTCTCTTATCTTGTACCCCCCACAGTGGCCCCATTTCCTGAGTATCCTGTGTCCCTCCAGATCAGTCAGGGCATAATTAAAAGCCTTCTGCAGTTCCTTTTTTTGAAAATATTATTTTTTTTCTATTGGTCTGTTGGTCTTTTTCTTACTAATTTACAAATTGGAGAAATAAGCCTGTTGTTTGTGGTATGGTTACAAATGGTGTTCCCACCTTTCTTATCTTTTAAGCTTCCAGATGGTGTTTGTTTTTCCATGCTGAGTTTTTTTTTTTAACAGTCAGATTTATCAATCTTTTTTTAAGTCTTCTGGATTCTGAGTTGTAATTCTCAAAAGCCCTTCTCCACTCCAAAGGCAGAAAGTTATTTTTCATGTTTGGACGCTATCTTGGGAGATAGCGTGTGCTATGATTCGAACCCCTCGAGGGATTATGAGAGACGAGATGTCAACACAGAACCATCCCAAGATCCGACCAACTCCATGTGGGTCACGTCTGCTCCTCATCCTCCAAGACTTCTGTCCTTCAAGTTATGTCATCTCTGTCATCTTGCTTCTGATCTTTTCCTTCCTTCTCACATCTCATTTCCGTTTTATGGTTTTTTTTTTTATTGTACATGTTAGTCACCATACAATACATTATTAGGTTTTGATGTAGTGTTCCAGGATTTATTTTTTATAAATTTAACACCCAGTGCTCCATGTAATTAACTGCATTTAACACCCAGTGCTCCATGTAATCTGTGCCCTCCTTAAGACCCATCACCAGGCTTGCCCATTCCCCAACCCCCCTCTCCTCTAAAACCCTCAGTTTATTTCTCGGAGTCCATAGTCTCTCATGGTTCGTCTCCCCTCTGATTCTCTCCCCCTTCACTTTTCCTTTCCTTCTCCTAATGTCCTTCATGTTATTCCTTATATTCCACAAGTAACTGAAACAGTATGATAATTGACTTTCTCTGCTTATTTCACTCAGCATAATCTCCTCCAGTCCTATCCATGTCAATGCAAATGGTGGGTATTCATCCTTTTGATGGCTGAGTAATATTCCATTGTGTATATGAACCACACCTTCTTTATTCATTCATCTGAAGGGCATCTTGGGTCTTTCCATAGTTTAGCTACTGTGGACATTGCTACTATGAACATTGGGGTACATATAGCCCTTCTTTTCACTACATCTGTATCTTTGGGGTAAATACCCAGTAGTGCAATTGTTGGGTCATAGGGTAGCTCTATTTTTAATTTTTTTTAGGAATCTTCATATTGTTTTCCAAAGTGGCTGTACCAGCTTGCATTCCCACCAGCAGTATAAGAGGGTTCCCCTTTCTCCATATCCTCTCCAACATTTGTTGTTCCCTGTCTTGTTAATTTTGGCCATTCTAACTGGTGTAGGGTGGTGTCTCAATGTGGTTTTGACTTCGATTTCCTTGATGGCTAATGATAATGAGCATTTTTACATGTGTCTGTCAATCATTTGTATGTCTTCATTGGACAACTGTCTCTTCATTTCTTCTGCCCATTTTTGATTTAATTATTTGTTTTGTGAGTGTTGAGTTTGAGGAGTTCTTTATAGATCTTGAATTATCAGGCCTTTGTCTGTAGTGTCATTTGTGAATATCTTCTCCCATTCCGTGGGTTGCCTCTTTATTTCTTTGACTATTTCCTTTGCTGTGCAGAAGCTTTTGATCTTGATGAAGTCCCCAAAATTCATTTTTGCTTTTGGTTCCCTTGCCTTTGGCGATGTATCCTGAAAGTAGTTGCTGTGGCCGATGTCAAAGAGGTTACTGCCTATGTTCTCCTCTAGGATTTTGATGGATTCCTGCCTCATGTGAGGTCTTTTATCCATTTAGAGTGTATCTTAGTATATGGTGTAAGAGAATGGTCGAGTTTCATTCTTCTACCCATAGCTGTCCAATTTTCCCAGCACCATTTACTGAAGAAACTGTCTTTTTTCCATTGGATATTTTTTCCTACTTTGTCAAAGATTATTTGGCCATAGCATTGAGGGTCCATATCTGGACTCTGCTCTGTTCCATTGGTCTATGTGTCTGTTTTTGCACCAGCACCGTGCTGTCTTGGTGATCACAGCTTTGTGATAAAGCTTGAAATCAGGCAACATGATGCCTCCAGCTTTGTGGGTTTTTTTTTCAACATTTCCTTGATTTGGGGTCTTTTCATGTTCCATACAATTTTTAGGATTGCTTTGTTCCAGCTCTTTGAAGAATGCCGATGATATTTTGATTGGGATGCTGTTGAAAGTATAGATTGCTCTAGGTAGCATAGACATTTTAACAATGTTTATTCTTCCAATCCATGAGCATGGAATGTTTTCCATCTTTTTGTGTCGTCTTCAGTTTCTTTCATGAGTGTTTCGTAGTTCCTTGAGTATAGTTCCTTTTTACATTTTTCATCATGAAATAGGTCATTTTAGAATATGATGCATAGTATAAAATAATTTCACAAGAGTAAATATCATGGGGATATATTGTTGAAGGGGAGTGATAATAACAAAATGAACTCCTCATGTACCCACTACCCAGCTTTAAAAATATAGTCATTCCCCTCCTTCACCACAGCAGCTCTGGAAGGTAGAGAGAAGAGGCCTATGCACCCCTGAATTGTTAAACTTGAGGACATTCCCTTTATGGGGCCCCCAGGACCCTAAAATCCAGCAGTCCCTGGCTTAGAAAACCCAGAGCATCTAGCTCAGTGGCTGGGTCCCACCTGGGTGCACAGAGATCTGTGACGTATGCTGCTCTGTGAAGACTTGGGCGTGTACACCAGGGTCAGTGGATATGGAGGCCCCTTTATGGAGCCTGGAAGGGCCTGGAACCCAAGAGAGGCCTTGGATTATGATCAAGAGTCAGCTTGGTCTCCATCTAGGTTCTATAATTAGCTAGCCATGACCTTGGGTCAGTCACATCATGTCTCTGAGTCTCAGTTCCCCAGCTAAAAAGCAAACACACTGAATCCTTTAGTCTCTGAAATGTTTCTGATATTCTCTTATCTGTGTCAAACACTTGAACACTTCATTTAGAACTTTCCAGAAATACAAAATCCAGACAAGCCATGTACATAAACGTTGTCCCTCATGCAGAAAGAATGTAGAATAACTCTCCAAAGGTGTGGGATCTCCAAGCCTGGCTAGGGAGCCACCTCCACCTGAATCACACGGTTACTCGTTAGATGCAAGTTCCTGGGCCCAACAGGGGACCTTCTCTCTAGTGCTGGGGACTGTGAGTCCACATTTTCACAAGCATCTTCCTGCTCCCGGTGATTTCGATACATGCTGAACTTTGAGAACCACTGTTCTAAAGGAGTTCGTTCCCTAAACACATTTTCTTGAGACAACATATAAGAAGTAGACCAATCCATACAACCATGTAGCTTGTTTCTGGGATTCATAATTGTTCCAAGAGCATTAAGTTGAGAGAAACTTGAAACCAAGTGCAGTTTCATTGTTGCTTGAAATTGAAGATAAATGGAGAGGAGCCATCCCAGAAATGATCAGGCCAATCAATGAGAAAACAAAGTTTGATGTGAGATCGTTGACAGAGATAGGACTTTTCAGGAATAAGTCTGTTGGGACCTGCGGGGCTCTCCTGAGCCAAAGGCGGATGAGCGGTTCGTGACTGCAGCTTTCTAGACCAGGGTTTCTCAGGAATGTGGCCTGAGCCTCAATCGGTGGGTGTGTTAATGAGAATGTCGGTTCCTGAGCCCCACTGAGCCACCAGATCCTCAATCTCCAGGGGCAGAGGCCAGGGGAATCTTCAGGTGATTCTCAGGGGGCAGTAATCCACTTTTGAGAACATATGCTCTAGAAGACAGAGCCAAAGCTGAGATGAGTGGAGGCAGATTTAAATCTACAAATGGGGGCGCCTGGGTGGCTCAGTGGGTTAAAGCCTCTGCCTTCGGCTCAGGTCATGATCCCAGGGTCCTGGGATCGAGCCCCGAATCAGGCTCTCTGCTCAGCAGGGAGCCTGCTTCCCTTCCTCTCTCTCTGCCTGCCTCTCTGCCTACTTGTGATCTCTGTCAAATAAATAAATAAATCTTAAAAAAAAAAAAAAGATCTACAAATGTTCCATCATCAGAAGCTGATTTGGCAAGTGGGCAAAAGTGCAAGCGAAGTGCTTATGCCAGATTTGAATTAAACAGTCAATGTCCCCAGGACTCCTACGAGCCTCACATTTCAAGACACAGGGGGATGGTTCATGTTTAACAGATGTTCATGTACAGTTATTTGCATGTAAGTTTACGGAACGTCCTAACTTCCTTCAGAGGCGTCCACCTTTAGCCCAGTGGTGCTGGGAAACGGCGGGCATCTGTCGGCTTCCCTAACTCGGGGTCGTCAGAGAGAAGAACTGGGAGGGAGGGTCGCCTTGTGACCCTTAGGCATGTGCTACAAGGCTAGCATTGTGCTCGGGGTCTGTAAAACAACCCAGGGGAGCGGTCACAGCCGCTTGCCTGTGTCAGAACTGCATTTGTGGTGCAAGGGGGTGCTGAACCCCTGTTCCAGAGCACAGCGTCTGTATCTGGTGCCCCAGATACTACAGGTCGTCCGTGGTTTTTAAGAGGCTCCGTAGTTGCTTATGGGGAGGGGCGTTCCGCCTGGAGCAGACAGAACAGGGAAGAGGAAGGGTGTTTCGGGAGGAGGGCACAGAAGGAGCGGAGGCATGGAAGAAAGTCTGGGCATGTTCATTCAGTTGGAAGTGCCTTTGGGACTGTGTCCTTGTAGACCCTTCTCATCTCTGCACTGATTGAAACCTAACAGTCTGTGAGATGGGCCTCAAGTGCTTCACGGGCATAATCTCATTTAATCCTCACAGCACTCTCTCTTCTTTTAAAGATCTCTTTATTTATTTGAGAGAGAGTGTACAAGTGGGAGGAGCAGAGGGAGAGAGAAGCCCAAGCAGACTCCACGCTGAGCACAGAGGCTTACGCGGGGCTCGATCCCACGACCCTGAGATCATGACCTGAGCTGAAATCTACATTCGGACGCTCAACCGACTGAGCCCCCCAGGCGCCCCTCCTGGCGGCACTCTAAAGTGCTGGGTATCATTATTCTCTCTTTTAAGAGACGAAGAACCTACACTTTAACTAAATTACTCAAAAGGCTATTTGACTACATTGTAGAATTATTAGGAATTATCATTGGGTTTGGTTCCCCACTTGGCAATGCCGGCTAGGTGGTTGGGTGTAAGCGGTTAGAGCTCAAGGAGAAATTGGAGACTGAAATTATATATGTGTGTGTATATGCATATTTAATACTGCATATAATATGCATCTGCTGTATACGGTCTGTGTATCAACCGACTATCTCGAGAGCTGATGAAGTCATGGCATCCTCAAAAGAAACTGGTCCAGAGATGCGGAGATGGCCAAGGCAGAAGTAGACTGGGAAGGCATAAGGATCATCCCTGATAGTTAGCTGCTACATAGAGCATGTTCTTTCCAGGATGCCTTGTGGGCAGGTTTCATTCACTGCATTTTATGGGGCAAGCAGAATCAAACCCAGAGGGTTCATTTTCCGCTGCCGAGTTCGAATGCAGGATAGACGTGAGGGTGTGATGAGCCCTTGTCCTAAGTGGGGTAGCGTCGTCTCCAGAGAAAATCAGATCCACCATGACCTGCTTTCTGAGAGCCACCCCCCACATTGCAAATAAAGCTTAAAAGTAATCGCTACCACATCACAGAGTGAGGGATTTTTTCCTTAAGAAAAAATCAGGAAAGCTCAGGCAGTGTTTGGAGTGGATGTGTGTTCTGTGTGTGGTTGCAGTTAATTCTTTTTTAAAGATTTTTTTTTTTTAATTTGACACAGAGACAGAGATCTCAAGTAGGCAGAGAGGCAGGCAGAGAGAGGAGGAAGCAGGCTCCCTGCTGAGCAGAGAGCCCGATGCAGGGCTTGATCCCAGGACCCTGAGATCATGACCTGAGCCGAAGGCAGAGGCTTAACCCACTGAGCCACCCAAGTGCCCTACAATTTTTTTCTTTTTAAACTTGATTAAAACTATACTAGTGGATTTTCAAAGCCAATCATAAAGCGTCAAAAATAGGAAAGGATGGGGGGGTTTAAAATGGGATCCCAATTCTGGAAACCCAGAGATGGAGAGAGAAGGACCGAGAGAGAGAAAAAGGAGACAAAAATAAAGTACACAAAATGTTATCAGAAATATTGCCAGATGATGAGATGGTCTCCTTTTTATCCTGGTACATGTAACAAATGTTTTTTTTTTTTTTTAATAATCTTTTTAAAAAATATTTTATTATTTATTTGAGAGACACAGAGAGAGAGAGAGAGAGAACATGAGCATGGGGAGGGAGAGAGAAAGAAGCAGATTCCCCGCTGAGCAGGGAGCCCAAGGTGGGGCTTGATCCCAGGCCCCTGACATCATGACCTGAGCCGAAAGCAGACCCTTAACTGACTTAGCCACCCAGGTGTCCCTGTAGCAGATGTTCTAGAACATAAGTACCACTTGCAATCCTCAGGAAAAAAATTTTGTTCTGAACACCCCACTGCATTTCCTCCTGGGGCCTGCCCCTGTTTGCACAGTTTGCGTGCTGAATCGGGGCGTGTGCAGAATCCGTGCCTTGCTTTCCTCGGTTGAGCCTGTACCATTTCGCTGGACTGTTTTCACATTTAACAACTGGGAGAGATTTCCCCGAGCGAGAGAAATATTAATTAATTTAACTGTCATTGCTCTGCATTTTCATTATCCTTGGGCTGGCCCTGGAGCCCCTACAGGAAAGAGCTATTTTAGAAAGCTTGCTGATACCATCTTCGTAGACCGATTTGTTGAGAACGCCGTCCTCCGCCATCTCTCAGACATCGGTGCCCTGAACAGCACTGCTTTCCTCCACTTTAAGGCATGTTTTTATCCAGTGGACAGCACAGTCCATCTTAGCCACTCGGCGTTTTCTTTTTCCTCGAGCCACGCCGTGCTTCAGAGCTCAGCGTAGCATCCTCTGTTAGCAGCTGCGGGGAGAGCGTATGTCCTCTCTGCTTCCTGACCTTCCCTATGGCTTTAGCCTCGAGCCCACCTCTGAATTCCCTTAACTCAGACTGCTTTATCCATATATTTAAACCTCATTGTGTTGCAGTTGGAAAAAGCTACGTGAATTGCTTTGGGAACTAAGCGAGGTATTTCTAACTAACAGATAACATTTATGGGGCGCTTAGCGACATGCCAGGTAGTGTCCCAAATGTTGTGTCTGCATTATTTAAATCTCACAGCAACTCTATGAAACGATGACTGTGATGATTTTCCCCATTAACAACGGAAGAATCAGGCACACAGAGAGTAAGTAGCGTGTTTGGGTTACACGTGCTCTGGGGCCCCTTTTTTGAGCCACAAGTTAAAATAATAAATATGAACATCCCCATCGCCACTTTCTAATGGCCCACTAGTGTCCAAAACCCAGAACCAGTTTTATTCATACTTGAACCTGAAAATGCCTTTTGTTTCCCTTGAAAATCTTAAGGCTGTTTTCAAAGGGGGCAATATTTCTCTTTCCACTGAGATGGAGAGAAGAAAGGAACCCATGGACCAAACAACCCCCCCCAAAAAGAATATATTTCTTATATCGGGGTACACATGGTTAGAAGTTCCTCCCTGAGACCACGACGGGGCATGAGCTCCCTGGCCGATTCCCTCTCCCCAGGGACTGCCTCTTCTTACCACCTGCTGAACTCATGTGGAGACTTTGAATGTGTGATCTCATTTCCTCCCGCTTTGACTCTGCCAGATAGGCCTCCTCTCCCATTTTACGGAAGAGCAAATTAAGGCTCAGGGAGCAGAGGCAGCTCATCGAAAGGTTAAGCAAGTGGGCAGAGCTGGCGTTCAAATTTAACCCAACATCTCTTTCTACCCGTAAGTGCTAACTCTCTGCTTGTCTTGATGAGCGAACACCTCTGGGAGAGCTGGACGCCTTTGTCCTGAGGCCAGGGGGCTGGACCGGGGAGGCAGGGGCCGGTGAGCTTCAGAGCTGGGATCCAAGCAGCCTCCAGCACCCGTGCCCTTAACCACTAGGCTGTATTGCTTCTCGTTAAAAAATAACTTCTCACTGTAAAAAACCACACATACAGCAACATAAGCCTCCTTTTGACCATGATCCAATCCCAAACCACCACTCCCTCCCCGCCCCCCACACACAGCCAGGCAGGCCCTGGTATGTGTTGGGTATTACATGCCATGTCCCCTGGACCTCTGTTGGACGCATTTGCATATATGTCTCTGTGCACACGTAATTATCAGCACGATGCTGTCAGACTCGGAGCAGAATACCAGAGTTTGGTGTTCGATTAATAATACGCTGTGAATGGTCTCCAGTATCCGTAGGTGTGTTTTGCCTTCATTCTCTATGACCGCAGGGACGAATTCCGCGGTATACATGCATCATGGTATGTCTGACCATTTCCCTGTGCGGGCTGTGGGTCATGTGGCTGTGTCAAAAATCCGGACAAGTCCTCTGTGCAGATCTGCAAGTAGTTCTCGGCATGATTGCAAGGAGTAGAGTTTCTGAGTCTGAGTATTTATATACCTTTTTTTTTCTTTTATTCTTTTTTTTTTTTTTTTTTTTTTAAAGATTTTATTTATTTATTTGACAGAGAGAGATCACAAGTAGGCAGAGAAGAAGGCAGATAGAGTGAGAGGGAAGCAGGCTGCCTGCTGAGAAAGGAGCCTGATGTGGGACTCGATCCCAGGACCCTGAGATCATGACCTGAGCCGAAGGCAGCGGCTTAACCCACTGAGCCACCCAGGCGCCCGATTCTTTTTTTTTTTTTTTTTAAGATCTTATTTATTTGACACAGAGAGATCAGAAGTAGGCAGAGCAGCAGGCAGAGAGAGAGGGGGAAGCTGGCTCCCCGATGAGCAGAGAGCCCAATGCGAGGCTCGATCCCAGGACCCTGAGATCATGACCCGAGCCCAAGATGGAAGCTTAACCCACTGAGCCACCCAGGTGCCCCCTTTATATACCTTCTTGAACAGCATTAGTCTTATTCGGCTGATGGACCGATTTATTTTCTGAGTGGACTCTTGGTACAGAACATGAACTTTGGAGGGAGAAATAAGTAGCCTCAAATCCTGGTGATAATGACCAGCTGTGTGACCATTGGGAAATGAATGACCTCTCTGAGCTCTTCCCACATCTGTATGATCCTTGTCCCCTGGAATTAAACAAATTGACTTTACAGAAAGTACTTGGCACTGTATCTTGACACATACTAGCTTTTTATCATATGTTGATTCTTTTTCCATTCTTTATTTCATTTTCATGTTTTTTGGTCTCCGAGATGCCCCCATCCTTCAGTTCTGATGTGGGACAAGTTCAGCAGGATTATGGTCCTCTGCTCTCCTACCAGCAGTACAATGTGATGTTTTCAAGCTGCACATCCTGGGTTTAAATCCCCCTCTGCCAAAGTCCAGCTGTGGGACCTTGAAGAAGTTAATTAATCTCTTAGACCCCAGTTTTCCTATTCAAAAAAATGATTCTCATTTTGGCTTCTTTGCTTAGGAGAATGTTGTAGGGTTAAATGAGATATGCAGGAAAACAACATAGTGTCTGGCACCAAGGGAACATTCGGGAAAAGTCTGAACAAACATTTTTGAGCATTCTTTATAATATGCCATGGAATCAGCAGTAGAATTGTTAGCATGATCCCAGCCCTTGAAGAGTGTCATCTATGGAACTCTGTAGAAAAGACTGATGTTCCAGAAGGAATCAGTACTTTCCCAATTTCTGAACGAGTTGTAGGGTGAAGGAAAATAGCATTTGCCTAGTGCTTAACAATTCACCAAATGCATAGTCGTTACTTCCTGCAGCCAAGGCACAGCCACGCAGGGGAGACTGTTTCTTCTGGTCAGGGAGGAAATCAAGGGTTATTGAGAGACTCAGACTCACCGGCCACAGGCAGAGATCTTGGGGCCTCAGTTTCCTTAATCTGAAAAAGTGAAGGACAGCATTACATGAGCTACCAACTCCTTGGACGCAATTTGTTTGGGTCCAGCGTTAAACTTAACAGAAACAAAGCAGGGATTTGCTCTATTTTTTAAAAACTGTTTCTTACTTTTGAGGTTATTACTCCATAGGCAAAGGGTGCACGGCGTCTCCCATGTTTGCTTCCGTGTTCTCGCTCTCCATGAAGTCCGTCTCCCCTTTCTTATTTACTGTGTGTGTCCTTCTGTCTCACCTTCCCCATCTCTCTTTCTGACTCCCTCTTCTCGTTCTTTCTGTCATCCTGTTCTGCTCGGTGCCTGCTTCCATCTACATCCCTCCCTCCTTCTCGGCCTTTCTCTGGCTCACTAAGAAGGTTCTCAGTGAAAAAATAAATATTAACCATTGGTCTTTTCTTTTTTTTTTTTTTTGAAGATTTTATTTATTTATTTGACAGAGAGATCACAAGTAGGCAGAGAGAGGGGGGAAGCAGGCTCCCCGCCAAGCAGAGAGCCCGATGCAAGGCTCGATCCCAAGCCCCCGAGGATCATGACCTGAGCCGAAAGCAGAGGCCCCAACCCACTGAGCCACTCAGGCGCCCCAACCATCGGTCTTTTCTTAAACCCAGTTCACAGCGACTATTACCAGTGGACGTGATTGATGCAAATTAAACTGACAACAGTTAAAAGCACACAGGGTGAAACTGGTTATTGACTAAAAATCCATAGGGGACCCCAGTCTTCCTCAGCCAGTTGGGGTCTCTACACCACTCTGACCCAGGAGAACGGAATGTGGTGGAAATAATAACCACCCAAGAAACTCCGAGTGGCAGCAGCTAGCAATTAGTGAATCTTGTTGTGGCCCCAACGCTGATCAGTGAGTCAGATCCTTATAAAAGTTAAACACGAAGGGATCGATCCCAGTGAAAACGGTTTCCAAAAAATGTTGGGAACTATTTAGGCCATGGGAGATATCGATTTAAGAATTAGCTTAGCTTAATGGAGTTTGTGAAACAAAAACAAAAACCCAAAACGCATCCTTGTCCATGATTTTACAGCTGTGTCCACAAACTCGGAGTCCAAATGTGACTCCAGGCCATTCTCCTACAGCCAGTCTTAGGCCATCCTGTGCTGGCGGCGGGTACGGTCTCTATGCACGCTGTCTCCTCCCCAGGCAGGCGCTTCCAAAGGTTGTCATGCCTCAGTGGTACCCCTTCTTGGGCCAGTGAATGCCCTCCACCCCTTAACAGCCTTGTACCTGGGGCCTGATGGCAGGTCTACACGGTCCCGGCTTCTGTGAGTGATGATGTCATCACTTCTGTCTTTACCCACCTAGCAGCCACCCCCAACGGGAGAGAGGTGACAGTTCCCCGTCTTAAAGCTGAGAGAACCGAAACTCAGAGAGGTACCAGGACCGGGCCTCCTTCACAGAGCTGGCAGAGTGACCCGAGCCCCCTCCAGTGTTGCCCCATCATGCTGATTGGTTTAAATTGCCTCTCCGCAAGGCTTTGATGTGACCTCAAAAAGTATGTTCACTTATCATCAAAAAGATATTTAGGTTTTTTTTTTAAAGATTTTATTTATTTATCTGACAGAGATCACAAGTAGGCACAAGAGAGGAGGAAGCAAGCTTCCCATCTAGCAGAGAGCCCGATGTGGGGCTCGATACCAGGATCCTGAGATCATGACCTGAGCCGAAGGCAGAGGATTAACCCACTGAGCCACCCAGGCGCCCCAAAAAAGATATTTAATTTTCATAACACTTTAGACCAGACTCCAAAACAGACACAGTCGTGGGCGCGTGTGCGCGCGCGCACACACACACACACACACACACACGCCTGTCCATACTCCAGTTTCATTAATTCATCAGAACAAGTCAATGTCTTGTTAAAGGCTTCTTGAATGTTAATGAATGAATAATTAACTTTAACTATATAATTAGCCTTTAAATATGCTGACACCCCCCAGAGAGCATCTGAAAACATGCATAAGGAGACGATGAGCTAAAACTGGAAACTTTTGATTAGGAAATGTCAAGCTGCCTGAGGATACAGGTCCCTTTCCCTGAAGGGGGCCATGCCTGGACTCTAGGCCCCGGCCAGCCCTTATGCCAGGGGGACGGCTGGGTCACCCTCAGACCGCCTTGGGGTTGTGAGTGAACTTTCAGGCCATCACACGGGTACGCGAGAGACCAACTGAAGTGACAGGGTCAGACCGACACTGGGGAAAGCTGGAACAGCTCTTGAGAGCTGTCGAAAACTCTGGCAGGAAACTGAGGGGTTCTCCGCACGTTTGCGGGCAGGAGATTTGATTTCCCCCTCTCCTGCTGAATTACTGTCGTTTTTAGTCATTCGCTTTCCTTGAGGACTGCCCGTGACAGGTGGCAGGGAGTGTGACGGCACCCATGGCACCTCCACGGCGCCCGCCGGGGGCTCTAGGCAGGTCTTGTCCCTGGCACAGCACAGCAGGGCATGGCTTCCTTTCGGTCCCTGGTTCTGTCACAGCCCTGAGGTGGGGGAGCTGGGGTGTCCTCTCATTTGTCACGGATGTTTGGAGAGGAGAGTCCCCCTTCTGTGGGGAGTGGAGGCAGAGAAGGGGGCCAGGTAGGCGCTCTGTCCCCATCACTGCTCTCACACCCCCTTCTCTGAGCCTCCCCTGGCCCGTGGGAGAAGCTTTCAGCCAGTGACAGCCATGGGACACGGGCAGGAGCTGGGAAGGTGGGGACAAAGACAGTGTCCTCTTGAAAAGCAGGAGCAGGAAACTCGGAGCCGAGAAGCAGAACCAGCTTCCTTATTGGGAGTCCTAAGCTTCCAGCTGACTGCTGTGAGCTCCCAAGCTCCCTCTCCTGCAGGGCCCTCCTTTCATCTGGGGTGCTGCAAACCGGGGTTGGGGGGGGCTGCCTATTTCCGCACTCTAGCCCGAAGCATCCCTGTCTCCCGCAAGCTCAGCTCCGGGCCCCTGGATGCCTGTGGTCCAGGGGCTTTCATTTCTCTTCCTTACCCTCCACCCTCAACAAGAAGCTATGGCTGTCTGTGCCTAAAGGTCTCTTGAAGGCAGGCGTAGGATGTGCTGGGGGCAAGAGAAGGTCTCTGCAGGGGTGCCTCTGGACCTCCCGGGGCCGTGCACCTGTTGGGAAGGAGACAAACGAAGCTGAATGACCCATCAAAGCTCTTCAAACCCGGTGGCTCTGCTCTCATCCTGCCACCTTCTTCCATTTCACTGGGCCTGACTTAGAGCTGTAACCCCCAGTCTGAATTTCATAAGCAACAGACAGGGTTGCCTTTGTTTACCCCCATAAGCGTCGTGGACATCATGGTCACAGCAGTCATGGACTGTGGAAGTCCACATGCGGCTTTGGCCCCTATAAGCTGGGTGGTGGCTTTGCATCCCCTGATCGCTTGGTGACTCAGTTTCCTCATCTGGCAATTGGGATGGTGGTGGCACAGCCAGTGGGATGAGATAATGGGTCACAGAGCATGCGCAGAACGTCGTGGCAAATGCCATGAGCATTGCCATAAAATCTGAACTCCGCTGACCGCGTCCGTGTGGTTTGAGCATTTGCTTCGTGCCAGGCTTGTGTTCACGTCTTACTTATATAACTTCTCTTCACTCCCTCTAAGGGCAGAGATGCTCTGCCCCACTTTGCAGAGAGAAGACTGGGGCTCAGAAACACAGGCTCCTTGCTCCAAGCCTTTGACCACAGAGCCCTCTGTTGAGGACAACAGGGCCCTCTGTGGAGGACATCAGCCAGTCTTAGTTTTTTCTTTAACAAGGGGAACATTGTTCTTCCAGTGGAAAAGAGCAGGTAGATCTTTGGGAGTCAGAATGAGGAGGAGACCCAGAGCCCTGCCCCCCGAGCCTTCCCCGCTGCTGTCCGCTTAAGGAGCCACCAGCCATGTGTGACCATTTATGTCAGAATCTAAATGAATGCGATGAAATAAAATTAAAACCTCAGTTCCCCATTTGCACGAACCACAATTCAAGTGTGTGACAACCGTATTAGCATAGATATAGAGCATTTCTTCCAGAAAGCTCCGCGAGACGGAGTCTAGCAGTACAGAATTCAAAAGCCATAGCGAGGACCTTCAGGCTGCCTCGTGGGGCCTCCTCTGCTCAGAGACAACATAGGAAAATATTAATAATAACAATTGTATGTCTCCCTGCTGGACCCTCGTTTGTAAAGTACTGTGCAGACAAGCCGTGTCTATCAGAGGGGGCTGTGCAAGCCCCAGGATGTTTCTGAACATGCACTTGGAGCTCTCTAGAATCACTGATGAGGGAGAGAAACCCCCATCCCATGGCCCCGAGGTTTCCTTCATGAACTGTTCTCATTTTGGTTCTGATGCGGCCCCAAGACCAGAGTCAGCCCGTGGAGGGCAGACCCACTCGTGGCCCTTCCTGGCCACCAGCCCACCCCAGGCACACCTGTGTAATTGCTTCACTCGTGTCTTGGGTGAGGGCCTTCCCTCTTACTTTTGCAAACTTGGTTCCAGGCGAAAACTTGCTGTTTTCTTTCTGCTCCTCTGGCTGTATCTCAGCTCAAGTGTATTTTGTCACGAGATACGGTAATGATGTGCAGAAATCTGCGCCTGGCCGTAAGTACTGACCTAAGCCGGGGCTGGGCAGTGCTGGTGCCGTCGCCGGGTGCAGGTTTAGAATTCCATCCCAGACACGCCTCCGTGGGCGGTGGGTTAGCAGGAGAGGGAAAGGTCTTACCGCACGAATCCAAACAGATGGCCTGAACATTTGAATGGCTCTGTGCACACGTACGTGCGTATTAGTTTATTTTTTGAGGAATGAAGAGAAGGGAGTGGGAAGGTCTCCGTCAACCCAGGCTCCCGGCATCCCCCTGGCAACTTGGATAGGTTGAGGTATTGATGTTGCAAGCACCTAAGCTTCATCGAGAGGACACAGACCACCCGTGGCCTGAAGTGTTCGGGAAACACATGGCATCCAGAGCCTCAGTTTCCCTGTTGATAGTCACAGAAGGTGACTGTTGGCTCGCGGAATCAGAGTAGCCCAGCCGGATGAGTATCGCAGCGGGCCCGCAGTGAGCACTTCATCTCACAGATGACGAAGCTGCCATTCAAGAGACAGAAGGGACTTTCCCGAGGTCCCACCATCATCCACATGTAGAATAGAAACCAGATCCCCTCTACCGGCTCCCCCAACTGCTCCTGTCACACAAGCCCCGCCGTCATACACAAACTGCTTTCAGCTCCCCATTCCACATTTCCACAGCTCTCGGTGTTGCTGGCTGTCCAGAAGGCTGTTGTCAGTTCTGGTTTACCATCACCATTCAGGGGGCTTCGTTTCCTTCCCCTTCTGCCTGGATGATCTGATCTCCTTTTAATACTCTCCCAGGATAACGCCAAGCCTCCAGGGCTCCAGCCCCTGGAGAAAGGCTGTAGAGGCTCTGTGTTGGTGAGCTGGGCCTTGGAGTCTTGTCCCACCTCTCACCATCACAGACACAAAAAATGAAAATGACGCATGTAGCCATAAACATTCCAAATAGTTTTGTTCCCATCGGGAGGCCTTCGGCAGCTGTCCCTGAAAGGATGCAACATTTTACCTCCTCTCCCTGCCACTTTTATTTTTCTTCGCTTCACTGTTTTATGTGTTCTTGTTAAAGAAAGCAAAGCAGTAAAGTTGAGAAAGTACCAGGACACTGAGTAATCTCTGTTTTAGCTTTCCTGCCTACTTTAGGTCGTCCGCACCCTGTCCCTACCTAGTTCGGAGCCATCCATCCCCATGCGCAGGGGCAATCACTTTAGCCTTTCAAAATAACTCTGGAGGTTGGAAACGTACTCAGGCCCACTAATAGTGACCTGGGTAACGACTGAGTCACAGCTATGCCTTTCCGGGAATGATCTGATGCTTGCCTTTTGGGTGTGTGGACCGGGAAGGGCCATGCAGGACTTCTGAGATAGTAACGCTCGATGCCTTATTCTGCATGGTGATTTCCAGGACGTACACATGTGTAAGAATTTATCCCACACTTTATTACACATGCATAATACATTAATAAAAATAAACATATCAACAAAGGGAAAAAAACACTCTGTTTCTGGACATGGAAGTACATTCACTGTGTGTGGTCTGGAACAAGCAGAGAAGGCTTGGGGAGTTGAAACAAGGACGGACTGTGGCCCATGGACCCATCTGTGTTTGTAAGTAACCTCTTACGGGCACAGAGCTCAATTCATTCATTCATGGGTTCTTTAGGGCTGCATCTGTGCTCGTCTTCATTTCCTAGGCATACCGTAACAAACTACCGCAAACGGGGAGGCTTATGCAATGGGAATTTCCAGTCTCGTGGTTCTGGAGACTGGGAGTCTGAGAGGAAGGTGACAGCAGGACTCTGCTTGCTGGGAAGGCACGAGGGCAGCCTCTGTTCCGGTCCACTCTCCCAGCTTCCGGTAGTTGCTTGGCTGGTGGCCGTGTTAAGTCCAGCCTTCACGGTGGTGGTGGTCTCCCTGCGTGTGTCCATCCGTGGTCACGTCTCCCCTTTTGTTTTCTCATAAAAAATGAGAACATCAGTCACATTGGGTTGGAGGCCTCTCCGGCCCCCGTGTGACCTCACGTTCGCCAATGACATCTGCAATGACCCGATCTCCAAATAAAATCCTATTCTGAGGGGCCGGGGGCTAGGGCTGCAACACATGAATTTGGGAGGGACACGGGCCAGCCCAGAACAGCAGCAGAGGAGCTGTGATTCAGACCGCATGGCCCAGAGTTTATACTCTTCTCTTGTCTTTACAGAAAAAGTGTGCCAACCCCAGTCTAAAAGGGGTGTGTGTGTTGTGCACGCGTGCGTGAATAAGAAATTGGGAAGGCTCTTCCCCAGCGTGTTAGCCGAGATTGCCTCTGAATTATGGAATTATGAGGCAATTTAAATTTTAATTGTGGTTTTGGTATGTTCCATATTATTTGTGTTTCTAAAATTATGATGTAGTAATTCTTGTAATGTAAGTCGATCGTAAACATGTTTCCGTTGGGAGGAGGACATTGTTCCTCTGCACTCACTCTCCCTTCCTGCACCCTCCACCAAACTCTCCCGTACCTATATTTTGGTCTGATGCAAACCTTTCTAAGTAGGCCGCCGTTCTCCACTGTTGGGGGTGCTAAGGGCAAACACGAACCGGACCAGCAAACTCTGTTTACTCACTTGGGCATAAGGATTCTTCATGTCTTTATTTAGCTGCCTCTTGCAACTTGGAGAGAAAAGGTTCTGGCTTTTATCTCGTCATTAAAAATAGATCCTTTGATGACGAGGGCATGGGGTGGCCATGAGTCACCCTGTAAAAGTGTGAAAGAAAGTGTGGGGTGCTGGATCGGGCCTCGGGAGCTGGGACCCAAAATGGTACCCCGCCATCCCCGTGACTCCCTGTTTTTTGTGTTTTTTTTTTTTGTCATTGCAGGAAACTGGACGCTTTCATCTACGACGCAGCGGTCTTGAATTACAAGGCCGGCAGGGATGAAGGCTGTAAGCTCGTGACCATCGGCAGTGGGTACATCTTTGCCACCACTGGTTACGGAATCGCCCTCCAGAAGGGCTCGCCTTGGAAGAGGCAGATTGATCTGGCCCTGCTCCAGTTTGTGGGTGATGGTAAGCCCTCGGGTGACCCCCGCTGACTTTCAGGGGACCCGACCCCCTCGCACTCTCTCTCGGCTTTTCCTGGTCTTCGTGTCCTGCCTTCACTCACTATTTATTGGTGCCTCTCGCATGATACCATGGATTTTTTAGGCTGCTTATAGTGGAAACCAATTTTAGACAACGAAGTTTTCGAAAGAAACTTATTTTAAGGGCGCAGAAGTGTCTATCTCAGTGAATTTAGGAAAGCGTTGAGCAGATAGGTTTGGGAGAAAAATCAGGAGCTGGACCAATCCTTGGGCCTTGACAGCAGGAACGCGTAGGTCCTGTCCTAGAGCAGCAGTTCTCAGCGGGGGCCGTTTTATCCCCCGGGGGACACTTGGCTCTGTCTGGAGACATCTTTGATTACCATGATTGGGAGGCTGTTTGCTACTGGATTCTGGTGGGGAGAGGTCAGGGATGCCAGCAAACATCTTATAATGCCCAGGACGGCCCCCTTATCTCAAAACATGGAATTCTCTGACCCCCAGTGTTAGTAGCCCTGGGGTAGAAAAACCATGACCTTACACGACTAGACTCTGGTCCTAAACTCTGTTCTCTAAGTGCTAAATTTCAAATTCCAGTGGGAGGATTCCTCATGCCTTGTGAACCAAAGACTCTTTCCTGGACCTGCCAGGAGTGAAGGAGAGGCAATCTCTAGAAAAGGAATATGAGTAGAAATCCCATGGCTGTCCACTATAGTCTGCCTGCTTCTCCTGCCAAAAGACCATTTCCACCCCCATTGGTCTTGTAGTTTGTGGGGACTGTGTCTCCAGCAGCATTGCCCTCCACTTCCTAGTTGGTGATCTCACTGCCTGGAGTTCCACGACGTGGTTTTCAGGCTCCTGTCCTGGCTCAGATGGCCTGTTGGTTTCCCTCTGAATTGCCGACACTGAGGCAGGAAAAGCAAAGCCAGAAGAAATGGCAGGTTAATCCTGAGAATGTAAGCGTGAGTGGGCTACCAAAGCTCAGGCCCAGGGCAGACGCTGCCTTCAAGGACAGCTGGAGGTCACGTTCAGAGACGGTTGCAGAATAGGCCATCCCTCCTGGAGCTGGGAGAGGAGATCCGGCAGCCACCACGGTCAGATGCAACACTGAAAGGCCCAGACGTTCCTGTGCAGTGTGGTAGGAATTTGAACAAGGTGCATATTTCCTTGCAACTTTCCCTTCTCTCTCGGCTCCCAGAATTAAGCCCTGGATGCTCAGAGTGCCATCAAAACATCTAAATGTGTTTTATATTTAACTCCCAAATAAGAACATCTGATCCTCCGAACTCCCCGTAGGGCATTTGTACCTTCTTCTGATCCTGAGCCATGTTCTCTGTTGTGTAAGAGTGAGTTGTGGCTGCGTTGGTCAGCTTTGGCTGTGAAATCTGAGAGGCGTACCCCATGAGGCGTTTATTTTGCTCGTGGGAGGGCAGGTGGAGTTGGAGCAGCTGTCAGGCTGTGGTGGCCTTGGTGGCTCCGGGCCCCGCTGTGCCCCCAGGGATCCAGTGTGCTGTCTGCATTTATTCTGGGGCTCTGGCCAAAAGGGCAGGAGCCGCCTGGGAGAAACTCTTTTCTTGCCTGTGTCCCCGGCACAGAGGAGGAGACCCAACTGTACGTGTGCGTTTCGAGTCTCTGCTTTGCCGAGGTCACATCTCCCAACACCCTTCTGTCTAAAGCAAGTCAGATGGCCCAGCCCAGGGTCAAGAGATCAGAGGTGTGCTCTGCCTTCTATGGAGGGGTTTGGAGTTACAGGACAAGGGGTGTGGACACCACGAGGGGTGAAGAGTTGGGACCATTTCCTCCACCTACCAGGCTGGTCGCCCAAGTCCCCGTTCCACAGGGTGAACTAGTCAACGAATGAGAGTCTTGTTTCCATCAGTAGATACCACAAAACCCTGAACTTGTCCTGATCTGATAACTGGCCATTGAAGGACTGAGTGCAAAAAACACGTGCTCAGATGAATGGGGGGGGGTCGAGAGAGATTTCATTTGACAGGACACTTTTTTTAAAGATTTTATTTATTTATTTGACAGAGATCACAAGTAGTCAGAGGCAGGCAGAGAGAGAGGAAGGGAAGCAGGCTCCCTGCTGAGCAGAGAGCCTGATGCGGGGCTCGATCCCAGGACCCTGGGATCATGACCTGAGCCGAAGGCAGAGGCTTTAACCCACTGAGCCACTCAGGCGCCTCTGACAGGACACTTTTAAACATGGACAGCTGTCACATAAGTGAGTTCTAACTCTCCTCCTCCTGGGGCTCCTTGCTGTTACTCTGACAGCATCTGCTTGGGAACAGCAACATATTTAGGGAGAAGGATAGGCCAGTCCCCATACTGGGTATGTTACTGGGATTCTTCATTATTCGTAATAACTTTATGAAGTGCAGTGTTGCTTCTGCACATTTAACAGAGGAGGAAAGGGAAGCGCAGAGGGCTTGCTTCCTGTAAGTGGCAGAGCCTCTCCTGCAGAGGCCTTACTCTGGAAGTGGGTCAATTATGTAAAACTGCTTCAATTAATTCCCTAGGTTGCCTATGGAAGTTAGCTACATAGATCCTCTAGGAAGGAGTAATTTAGTGTCTATCTGAACTAAATCTATTGTCCCACTGAGAGATACGTCTGTGAAGGGGGTAATCTTTCTTAGCCTCTGTTGACTCATTGGCAAATGAGTGTATGCAGAAATAGTTACCTGATAAGGCTCATGCCAGGATGAAATGAGAGGATACATGGAAAGAGCTTAGCTAAGCACAGCAACTGAAAATAGAAATGGTTTAATAAATGTTGGCTCTGACGGTCATCTCCATCATCGTTATCATGACCATCACCATCATCATGGCATCATCACCAACACTATCACAGCCATCTTCACCGTCTTCACCATTAATCCCACCATCAGCATCACCATCATCATCACCACCACTATCACCATCATCATCACCACCAGCATCTTCTTGGCCAACATCTTCACCACCATCACTATCATCACTACCATCAGCAGCAGCAGCATCAACATCACCATCACTACCACCACCATCAACATCTTCACCATCTTCATCATGATCACCAGCATCATCAACATCACCACCATCATGGTCATCATCTTCATTGTGATCACCAGCACCACCACCATCACCATCATCACCATCATCACCATCACTACCACCACCACCATCACCATCATGATCACCAGCACCATCAGCACCACTGCCATCATCACTACCATCATCACCACCATCTCTACATTATCACCATCTTCATCATCAGCATCACCATCACTACCACCACCACCATCACCATCATTATCATCTTCATCAACATCACCATTATCACCATCATCACCAGCACCATCAGCATCACCATCTTCATCATGATCACCAGCACCATCAACATCACCACCATCATGATCATCATCTTCATTGTGATCACCACCACCATCACCATCACTACCACCACCACCATCATCACCAGCACCATCAGCACCACTACCATCATTACCACCATCACTACCATCATTATCACCATTTTCAGCAGCATCATCATCACCAGCACGATCATCGCCACCATCTTCATCATCACCATTCTCCACCTCAACCTCCTCATCGTTGTCCATCCACAACTCCAGTGTTCGGTAGAGCCCACTTAGTGTTGTGTTGGTGATAAGAGTATCATGGAAACAAGCTTAATTTTGCTGGGTAGAATTTTTATTTGCCTCTTTGTGGCAAATAAAAAAATACAAAGTAGAGGCCCCAGATAGTCCAGAAGTGTGTTCCTTGTACTAGCAGAGCACCTAGATTCTTACACCTATCTTCAGCACTGGCTCATTGCTTCCCTGGTCGGACTGTAGGGATTGGGAGACGTGTCTTCTCAGCTTCATCTTTAGAGACCATCTGGAAGCAAAGACTTGGGAGAGAAAATGACGTTGCTCCAGGGGGCGTCTTAAGTTAATCTTTCCGGAAAGCCATGTCCAATTCTGAATGTCTCTCTAGGAGTAAATACATGAATTAACACAGCTGCATCAATATTTCACTTATCTTACGCAGCTTCAGCAGGATTAATTATGCTCTAAAATTAGACCTGTAAAGAGCACAGTGCTAAGCAGTACCTCATTATTATTCATCCTCCAGAATGGAGTGTTTATCTCTTGTTATAGAGTAGCTTTGGTGGACGATTACAAGTCTAATGAGTGTCAGAAGTGTAAAAAATTTTCCTAATGAGCTGTGTAAATATAACCTTTGAGTGGAGTGTTTGGTTATTGGAGGAACCTCTTACATGAAGTCCGCCAGGCATTTTCCTAGGAAAAGGACTGGTGATTTCCCTTAAGGGGTACACCGGATCCCAGTAAGACCTGACTTTACCTTTTCCTGTCTAACTGTTGTGTCTTTTTTGAGACCATGGGGGGCACTGTAGGGATCTCTGCTTCTCAGTACCTCAGGAACCACACTCATGGAACCACACTCTTCAGCATTGATCGTCAGAATCCAGTATTTACTGAGAAACATACTTTTCTAGGCACTGATGTTCCAAGAGGCGTATGTCATGGTCTTTTTACTCTCTCCTTCAAGGAACTTGCAGTCCTGTTGGTTGGCAATGTATAAACTTTAAATAGCTCATCTCAAAATAAGAACATATTTATAATAATTTGTATATATGAATTCGTATATACATACAAATAGATATTCTTAGGTGTCTTGGATAGGTGAGAGAGGAGTCAAAAAAAAATATGGGATATAGGGAGTTTTAATGGAAAGAGAAAAGGCAGAGTAAGTCATACAAATATGTATTCTCCGGTACCTTGAATAGGTGAGAGAGGGGTCTAAAAGAAATATGGGGGGCACCTGGGTGGCTCAGTGGGTTTATGCCTCTGCCTTCGGCTCAGGTCATGATCCCGGGACCCTGGGATCGAGCCCTGCAAGCAGCCTGTTTCCTCCTCTCTCTGCCTGCCTCTCTGCCTACTTGTGATCTCTGTCAAATAAATCTTTAAAAAAAGGAAACATGGGATATAGGGGGGTTTAATGGAAGATGAAAAGGCAGAATAGGTCATAAGGAAAATGAGTATAGTAAGAGTTCAATGGAGAAGAGACTGGGCTAGAGTTTGTAGAGCGTCATTCATTAATTCATCCAGAAACCAGTGAATCTCTCTTGAGTACCTGGTATGTCCCGGGCACCTAAGAGGTGACATTTGATGAAGAACATAGAGAATGAGTCAGTCTGGGACCTAAAAAAAGGGCATTTCTGGCTTCAGAGGAGAGGTTAAAATGAGATCTGTTAGGTCCCATCAATCTCAGGGATTTTGTAGTTCTTTAAAATGTGATCCTGGGATTTGAAGAGACAGAAGGAAGATCATAGAGGTTAAAGCCCTTTTGGTGTGTAGAGGCCAGCAAAAAGATATTGAGAACAAGGTTTATAATAATATTCAAAAGCAAGCAATGCTGAGGAAAAGGAAGGAAACCACTGTACCCGTACACAATGGCCCGGCATGATGCCAAGTAACTCACAAATATTCTTAGCAACCCTTCGTACGGTATTCTGGGGTACATCTTGCTGTTTTCACGTTGCAGAGCAGAAAAATGGGGCTCCATTGGGTTAAGTGAGCTACAGCAGAGCTTTCACAAACTTTGGCGTAAACGGGAATCCAGATTGGGGGGATTGTGTCAACTAGCAGATTCTGTTCCAGTCCCTCTGGAGCAGGGGAGCCCAAGTTTCTGCATTTCTCCCATCCAAGTACTAACCAGGCCCTACCCTGCTTAGCTTCCGAGATCAGAGGAGATCGGGTGCGTTCAGGGTGGTATGGCGGTAGACGAGTTTCTGCATTTCTAACAAGCTCTAGGGGATGCTGAAGCTGCCGGTCTATGGATGACACCCTGTATGGGTTTGTTTGTTTGTTTTTAAGGTTTTATTCATTTGACAGAGACCACAAGTAGGCAGAGAGAGAGAGAGGAGGAAGCAGGCTCCCTGCTGAGCAGAGAGCCCGATGCGGGGCTCCATCCCAGGACCCTGAGATCATGACCTGAGCCGAAGGCAGAGGCTTTAACCCACTGAGTCACCCAGACGCCCCCCTCGTATGGGTTTTTACAGCTCACGTAATGCCGGTTCTGATAGTCTTTCCATTAAACAATGCTCTGGGGAAAAAATCTTGGTCGCTAGTGGCCAGATCACCTTAGTTATAAATAATACATTGCTCTTGCACTGAGAAGCATTTAATCTTCCTCTTTGTACTCTGCCCAGTTTTCATGGTTGTTGGTTTATTTTTAAACACAGAAATACATTACTTGCCCCTGGTAGCTCATCTGAATTCACGGAACAAATCCAATCAAATGTATGTATGTATCATATATCTTTATAAACTTATTGGTATGCCACATTCTGCTGCTAACGTCATATGAATAGGGCGACTCGTTTAACCCCTCTTGCTGAGACGCGCCCTGTTCAAAACTAGTTAGTGACCCCGGTTATATCCTGTTTGGGCAGTATGATAGACAGCATATGAGAGATATTTGAAAGATACCATATATGTCATTTCAGCTGGATAGGTCCCTCTGGCCGTTGGCACTGCAACTTTGCATGTAATTGTTGTAAAGACTCACCCAGATCGATAACAAAGTGGACGGGACCACACGCTCTGCTCTTGTACTTTTAAGGCCCTTGCTGCAGTAGGACTCGAGGGCTTTGGAAACCACAGCTCCAGGATTAACAACGCTTATGCTCACCGATCGTGGAGTGGGGCGTGCTGGAGGGGAGTCCGTGGAGAAGCCCACTCCCTGCTTCCAAGTGGGTCAGTGTGAACCGTCCCTGATTGCTTTGTTGGCTGCCCCCTCTCTCCCTGGAGCAAGCAGGACAGCTGGGCTGGTGAGGGACCCCACGCTGCCGGCCAGAGTAGAGAGCGTGTGATTACAGACGTTCTGGGTATCTAATTAAGATTCTCATAAATTGCCTGGAGCCGCTGGATGGGTTGCTAATATCCTCCTCCCTGCCTTAAGCTTAATATCTTCGGGCTCATGTCTGAGTCTTGGGGAGAACTGGACACCCCTGCAGCTAGGGTGGTGATAACCGCCTGCTCCCCCGCTCCGAGGATGGGCTCATCCCCACGTGGCCTTTGCAGCCTGTCTTCTTAGGCTGGCTTAGGAATGCGTGGGCAGCATTGGTCGAGGAGCTCACTGGGGGGGCTCCTAAATGATTCCCCTCATTCAGCTTTTTATTGCGTCTGCAATTCCACCGTTTGAAGTTTTCTCAGAGAAGCAAGATAAGCCTGGAATCTTCCATGCAACTCCCTTTAAAAATGAAATTCCCGGGCCCCTGGGTGGCTCAGTTGGTGAAGCGTCTAACTCTTGGTTTTGGGTCAGGTCATGATCTCAGGGTCGTGAGGTCGAGCCCCACCTGGGGCTCTGTGCTGGACATAGAATCTGATAAAGAATCTCTTAAAAAAAAAAAAATTCCTTCTTCATTCTCCTAAGCCCATTTCCCGATTTGGTATTGGACCTATCCTTCAGTCTACGCGTCTCCCTTTAAGATTTCCTTAAAGACCGCAGCTCTAAAGTAGGCAATGTTTATCAGCCGTGAACCCTTTCAGCTCCATGCTCCGTATTCTTGTGGCCTTCAGCAAAGCAAGGCCAGTGGGGGGAGGGGGGGGAAGGACGGAAGGTTCTACAGTGTCCTATCTGCATGATCTTAGGCAAATTAATTTCTCTGAATTCCAGTTTTCTGATCTCTACATCGGAGTGGTTTGGGGATGAAATGTGAAAACGAACAGAGAGAGACTAGCCCAGTGTTGAGCACGTGTTAGATGCCTGCTCACGGCCGGCCTCCCCGTGTCTCTGCCCCAGCGAGGGGCGCTGCGTTCTCAGTCCCCGGAGGGCAGACACTGTCAGGCCTATTCTTGTTGCCTTTTCTCTCCTGTAGGACTCGCTGCTGAACTTGGCACACAGTAGGTGCTCGCAGGGAACTCACTGATGCGCAAACAAGCAGGCCCTGCCTTCCGCGGTTTACTCTGCGTGCTCTTGTGGCCCAGCATCGGTTTTGCATTTTCTGTGTAACACAGCATTCTAGGAGGGATAGAACCGGCAAGAAGATACAGTTCCTGGCTTTGAGCATTGAAATGGCTCCTAAATGGTTGCCTAGTTTGTGGTCTCCGCGTCATGCGGGTAAACAGGAAAACCAGTGTTTTCCTCCAAGTTTAGCGAAGTATGGCCCCAGCGTGGAATCTGACCACTGCCTGGTTTTGAAAATAAGGTTTTACTAGAACATAGCCATGTCCGTCCACTCTGAAACCGCCCAGGGCCACAGTCACCTTGCACGGGCAGCATCCAGTTGCCGCGAGCGCCCCCGAATTTTGCAGTCTGGCCCTTCATTGAAAAAGCGTGATGGTTTCTGGTCTTGGGCTGTCTGGGGGAGACCAGAAGGGCAGAGCAGACTTGAAACTCGAGGTTGTCCTGTTCTCCTAAGGGAAGGGGCAGGTGGGAGAAGAAGGGGCAAGCCTGACGGGGAGGGAGGAGGCGGCAGCCCAGGGGAGCCGTAGAGAGCAGACTCGGAGGGAGGTGTGTGCGGGCGACCAGGCAGGCGGGGCTCGGCCCAGGCGGCTGGAGCACGCCACCCTGGCTCCTCGGAGCAGCAGAAACTAGAAAGGCCTCAGAGCCAGCGGCCGCCCCGTCTCCGCGCTGCAGCGAGGCAGGGACCAGGGGCTGACTCACTCCTGCCTCGGAGGCCTCCTCATCTGTCTCCTGCTGGCTTCTCTGCCGGCAGTTTTTCGTGACATAGGTCCCCGTGTCCTCGGATGACTCAGCAGCACCCAATTGCAACCAGCAGCCTTGGCCCGTTTAAAGAGATAAACACCAGAATAAGGAAGGGGGTGGGGGGCTTGGCGAGAGGAGATGCCAAGGATCTGAGAGCCCCTGGTGTGGGGAAGAGATGGCTTACGTTTCTCTAACGGATCTGCCACCTGCTCACTGTTAATTGTTATAGGCGTTCACAGCAAGAGGTAACGCTTACCGAGGGAGAACTCTGGGTCCCAGAATAACTTCAGTCTTCCTACATATTCATTTCATTCGGTGCTTGCAATGGTTACATGGCATGAGTTACGATCATTAACCACTGGGTGCAGATGAGGAAACTGAGTCACAGGCGGGTTAAATCATGTGTCCAAGCTCCTAAAGGGCAGATCTGAGATTGGGATGTCGATAGATGGGCCCCAGGGCCTTTGCTTTAACCATGATGCAGTATTGCTTCTTGTTTGCTGTAACTCTTATAGCCGTCTCTCCGTCTCTACCTGGAAAGAGTCAAAGCTGTGATTGAAATGCAGATTATGGTTTCACTTATTTGTGGAGCATAACAAATAACACGGAGGACATGGGGAGATGGAGAGGAGAAGGGAGTTGAGGGAAACTGGGGGGGAGATGAACCATGAGAGACTATGGACTCTGAAAAACAACCTGAGGGGTTTTGAAGGGGTGGGGGGTGGGAGGTTGGGGGAGCCAGGTGGTGGGTATTGTGGAGGGCACGCATTGCATGGAGCACTGGGTGTGGTGTAAAACTATGAATTCTGTTACGCTGAAAAGAAATTTAAAAAAAAAAAAAAGAAATGCAGATTAGTCAGAATCCAGGCTCAGCGTAGGTTCCTCTGTTCCTCTGGAGGAACAGCGTCAGTCCCCTGCAGGTCATACTGGGCAGAATAACTTGGAGACAGAGGTTGAGGGTGGGAGAACAAGTGACCTGTGCTTTTTCCTATTTTCCCATGGAGAAGGAGACTTGTCCATGCCCCAGGCCCTGGCACCCTGGGAACAGGCTCGGCCTCATTTTTGAGCTCATTCAGCCCCGGCAGTTTGGGGAAAACTCAGGACCCAGAAGCCAGAGATGAGAAGGAACAAAACAAGGGCAGAATGTAATTAAGAGGAGTCAGATGTTTGGCCCGGATACAGGCTCGCAGAGCGGCCTCTCCAGGTTCACAAAGACCCATCCCGGCTGCCGGAACTGCTTGCTCCCCACAGAGCTCCTCCGAGCTGCATAATCCCCGGCATTTCAGAAAGTTACTGTTCCTCGCTAAATGGGTTTTAATCAAATTGAGACTTCAAAGGCAGACCTCGCTGTTTGGGCTGAGCCCGGCTACCTACTGTAACAATCACAGACTTTCTGGCCAAGTTAGCAAGACCAGAGGCATTGACAGAGGCCCCCTTATTAACTCAGTTGCTCATTCATTCATTCACTCTGCCTCGAGACATTCACTCACCAAAGAGTAACCAGGCAGCTTCTAAGCTCCGGGTGGTGGAAAGTAAAAACAACGAGAAGCTCCCGCTCTGTTGCCCTTAAGGGTTCCTTTCCCTGCGAAGGGCCGTGGCTCGTCTGTGTCCATCAGACTCGCTTGGAGAGCCTGTCGAAAGTCCAGATCCCTGCTTGTCACCCCATGGGGCCTTTTTTACACTCTGGAATCCCTAATGCCCAGACTCACGCTGCTTAGCCCTGAGACACGTTATTCTCTGACCGCCAAGCTCAGGCCACAGAGGTCAGCGGCCAACAGTTCTCTCGTCTGGGCTCGGTGAAACCGGCTCTTTACCCTGAGTTTTATGCTCTCTCCTCTCCAAAGGCTGTTGACCGCGTTTCTGTATCCAGAGACCTTCGGAGGTTGAGAAAACACGAGAAGTAAATTGTGCGGAACGTGTAAGCGTCAGCTGGTCACCACACGGCGGTCCACAGCGACCACAGCGAGGGTCGCTGGAGGTGCTGTGTGTGCATGACGTGGACAGGCAGCCAGACCTCACTTCCACCCAGCCCAGCAGCTTCGACGCCGGACCGCAGGGGGCTAGTGATCAATGACCATTGTGATGCCCCAGCAGCCGAGTCACTTTGACCCTCCTATAACCTAAAATCTATGTCCACGGCCCACTATTCTCTGAGAAATGAAATGTTTCGAGAGGAGGAAATGAAATCTGTCCTAAGCATAGATTAGCAATAAAGGGTTTAACTGCTTCTTCATTGGCCTGTGACCAGATGGTACCATAAAAATTAGACTTGTTTATCTCCCTCCTAATTTTAACTAGAGACATATTTGGAATAATAATGGAACGGCACTTACTTAAGGAACAGATAAAATCCATAAATATCCTGGAGGGCCACTGACTTTCGCTCTGTGCTGGAGAGCACGGAGGATTTTCATGGGCATAAGTTTGCAGTGAATTTCCCGATAGGTCCCCGGAGATCCAGAGCTGCAGTGTTTATGATTAGCCTGACGCCAGGATTAGAACAAGGTCAGCGGTGCCAGATTGGGGCCCGACAAGCAGTGAATTGCTCCAGCCGGGGAAAGTCAGATGTCAAGAGAACCGTCAACGTTGAAATGAGACACAATGAATGACTTGCTGGGAAGTCAAACGCTGATGTCACAGAACCCGATGTGGGAATTACCGGATGGATACACACCGGCCCCAGGTCCCTTTCAGTCTATGATTTTGTAAACACTTATTTGGAAAGGCAATGTAATACCCACATAAAATCACCCGGTCTACTACCTTAACATAATTGTTTTCGATTGAGGTATTACCTTCTGGGCCTTTTTCTGGCAGACACGTCGCTTTAAACACGTTTAATAAGTGGTTGTATATACTTTCTATATTCCACTATTTTAACTTACATCATATTTGGGATTTTTTTTCATGCCATTACATAAGCAGGTCCTCACAATGATTTTAATTTGTGCATAGAATGTCATAGTCATTATTAAACCATAATAATTACATTATTTTCCTAATGTTAAAATGTCCCTTTTTTGCTACAGGATATAATGATGGAAGGAACATATTCATGCCCCCCCTTCTTTTTTTGAACTGTTTGTAACAAACTCTTCGATGTAGAATTTGAAGGGTTAATGGCTGTAAACATCCTCAGGAGCCTTGCACCTATAGTGTCGTATTAATGCCCAAAAGGCTCGCTCCCATCTAAAAGTACTATGCACCGGTTCTAAAACAGTCGAGAAGGCTTGAGCATTAGTGTTTTTTCTGCTGTTTCAGAAGGTGCATCTCAGCGTTGCCTCAGAGCTCTCTGGTTTAGTGTAAATGAAAAAAAAAAAAAAAAGAAGATGTCTTTTCATCTTTTTGGCCATTTAACTTTTTACGTATGGATTTTAATGGACAGTTTATATATCTTAGTCACTTATTAAAGCTTTGATTGTAATATTACACACACACAAACACAAACGTCCTAAATATAGCAGCATGAGGTGAGACCAAATGCTTAGAGATGAAATGTATCAACTGATGTCTCCTAGCTCTGTGGTCTTGGGAAACTTATCACCCTTTGTAAGGGCCATGTTCCTCCCCTTTAGACTAGGGATTGTAATGGCACCGGCCTCACCAAGTTCAATGGTATAATGTCCTAGAACTGCTAAGGACAGTACCCGTCCGTGGGTACCCAGCAAGCATCACAGATATAAGAGTCTCCCTAAATTGGGATCTATTCTTATTCACATACATATTTTTTTAAGAAATCATTTTTCTCCTTTTTAAAAACTTGCTTAAATCCGGGTTCTGCTAACTAGGGCCACATTGCCCTGTAGGCTGTTTTTGTCGATAAAGTTTTATTGGGACCCAGACACATCCTTTCCTTCACTGCACGTGTGTGAGGGCGCTCCTGTGCAGCGGGGGCAGAGCGGGGTAGTTGGGACAGAGACCACGGAGCGCACAGAGCTGAGAATATTTACTAACTAGACCTTTTCAGAAAGATCAGTGGCTTTTGGCTTCAATATTAAAGTACAGCATGTTCTTTTGAAATAATCCCAACAATATGGAAGAATTTAACATAACTCATCCCTCTTTATCCTTTAAGAACTTTTTCTTTGTAAAAAAAAAAAAAAAAGTCATGTTTCTAAAAAAAAAAAATGAGGTTTTCTTTTTAATTTCTGGGGTAAAGTCCTTTTAGTCCCCTCTCCTTCTTATTTTCTCTCTTGACCCCCAAAATGGAAGAATGTTGCTTTTTTTCCCCTTCTATAAGTTATAACACACATTCATTACACTGCACAAATCTCAATGTCCAATTAATTTTTATACAACTGTGCGACCACCACTCAGATCCGAGTCGAGAACATGACCAGTACCCCAGAAAGCTCCCTTCCAGCCAGCTGTCCCCCCGAAGGTGACCACCATTCTGACCTTCATGAATATGGGTAGTTGTGGCCTCCTTCTGAACCTCAAATATATGGCAGAATCATATAACATCTATTGTATCTTTTTTTGTATCTTTCAGGACATTAATCCATGTCTGCATATAACTAAAACTCCTATTCATTACTGCATGGTGGTGCGTTGTAGGAATATACAGCAGTTTATTTTTACATTTGCTCATGACGAACATTCATGTTATTTTTCACTTTTGTCTGCTTTGAACACTCTTGTACCTTTTTGGTGCATGCAGGCATGTAATTGTTTGGGAATATACCTACGAGTGAAATTGCTGGGTCACAGAATGTGCATGTACTCTGTTCTAACAGACACTTCCAAACAATTTTCAGAGAAAGAATGACCAGTGTAGGTTTCCATCAGCAGAGCATGCGGTTCCCGTAATTCCTGAGTGCCCTGTCTCTCCCCTCCAGGACAGAGGTACGGTGGGTGTCACTGGAGGCAGGAGTGTGCATGTTGGATTTTGTTGTACGACCATAGTCCATAGTTGAGACCCGAGTTCCTTCTCCATCTCCGTTCTTGTGTAGAATGGAGCAAGAGGACTGTAGTGTCTCCCCCACATACTTTCCCGAGTTGCCATCTGAATCTAACCATGCCCCGTCCCCCTCCACTCTCCCCCTCATCCCTGGCAGTAGGCCACCTCGGACCTTTTGTTGCTTCAGATTTGGGAGCAGGAAGAGGAGGTCCAAGGAGCACCACCACCTGTAAGGTGGGGAGTGAGCTATCATCGAGGTCGGAGCATTTTTTTTTTTTTCTTCCTTTTAATTAACATATCATGTATCGTTTGTTTCAGGGGTACAAGTCTGGCATTCATCAGTCTTACACAATTCACAACACTCACCATAGCACTCATAGCATTCACTCTCTCCAGGGTCCATCACCCAACCACTCTACCCCTCCCCACCAACACCCCCAGCAACCCTCAGCTTGTTTCCTGACATTAAGATCTTTTATGGTTTGTCTGCCTCTCTGGTTTCATCTTGTTTCATTTTTCCCTTCCTTCCCCTAGGATCCTATGTCTTGTTTCTCAGATTCCTCTCAGTGAGATCATATGATAACTGTCTTTCTCTGATGGGCTTACTTCACTTAGCATAATACCCTCTAGTTTCATCCATGTTGTTGCAAATGGCAAGAGTTCATTTTTTTTTTAAAGATTTTATTTATTTATTTCTCAGAGAGAGAGAGAGAGCAAGCACAGGCAGAGGCAGAGGGAGAAGCAGGCTCCCTGCCGAGCAAGGAGCCCGATGTGGGACTCGATCCCAGGACGCTGGGATCATGACCTGAGCCGAAGGCAGCCGCTCAACCAACTGAGCCACCCAGGCAGCCCAAGGGGTCATTTTTTGATGGCTGCATAGTATTCCATTGTATATGGAATGTGTGTGTGTATGTATATATATACATATACACATACATACATACACACACACATATATACACACCACATCTTCTTTATCCATTCATCTGTTGATGGACATCTAGGTTCTCTCCGTAGTTTGACTATTGTGGACACTGCTGCTATAAACATTCAGGTGCACGTGCTCCTTCAGATCACTACATCTGTATCCAGTAGTACGACTGCTGGGTCACAGGGTAGCTCTATTGTCAACTTCTTTGAGGAACCTCCATGCTGTTTTCCAGAGTGGCTGCACCAACTTGGCATTCCCAGCAACAGTGTAGAAGGGTTCCCCTTTCTCCGCATCCTCACCAACACCTGTTCCTGACTTGTTAATTTTAGCCATTCTGACTGGTGTGAGGTGGTATCTCATTGTGGTTTTGATTTGTCTTTCCCTGATGCTGAATGACATGGAGCACTTTTTCATGTGTCTGTTGGCCATCTGGATGTCTTCTTTGCCGAAATGTCTGTTCATGTCCTCTGCCCGTTTCTTGATTGGATTATTTGTTCTTTGGGTGTTGAGTTTGATAAGTTCTTTATAGATTTTAGATACTAGCCCTGTATCTAATATGTCATTTGCAGATATCTTCTCCCATTCTATTGGTTGTCTTTTGGTTTTGTTGACTGTTTCACAAAAGCTGTGAAAAAGCTTTTGATCTTGATGAAGTCTCAAGAGTTCATTTTTGCCCTTGCTTCCCTTGCCTTTGGCGATGTTCCTAGGAAGAAGTTGCTGCAGCTGAGGTCGAAGAGGTTGCTGCCTGTGTTCCCCTCAAGGATTTTGATGGATTCCTGTCTCACATTAAGGTCTTTCATTCATTTTGAGTCGTTTTTGTGTGTGGTGTCAGGAAATGGTCCAGTTTCATTCTTCTGGACGTGGCTGCCCAGTTTTCCCAACACCATTTGTTGAAGAGGCTGTCTTTTTTCCATTGGACATTCTTTCCTGCTTTGTCGAAAATCAGTTGACCATAGAGTTGAGAAGGTCTATTTCTGGGCTCTCTATTCTGTTCTATGGATCTATGTGTCTGTTTTGTGTTAGTACTATACTGTCTTGATGATGACAGTTTTGTAATAGAGCTTGAAGTCTGGAATTGTGATGCTTCCAACTCCGGTTTCCTTTTTCAATATTCTTCTGACTATTCGGGTTCTCATTTGGTTCTCTATACATTTTAGGATTATTTGTTCCATTTCTTTGAAAAAAGTTGATGGTATTTTGATAGGGATGGCACTGAATGTGTAGAATGCTCTAGGTAGGATAGACATTTTCACAATATTTGTTCTTCCAGTCCATGAGCATGGAATGTTTTTCCATTTCTTTGTGTCTTCCTCAATTTCCTTCATGAGTATTCTCTAGTTTTCTGAGTCCAGATTCTTTTCCTCTTTGGTTAGATTTATTCCTAGGTATCTTGAGATTTTGGGTACAATTGTAAATGGGATGGGTCTGAGCATTCTCCTAAGTGGTAACCCACCCTCTCCATAAAACGACAAACCGGATCTTCCTTCTGTGTGTGTTATGGCCAGCACTGCCAGCAGATATAAGGTCCTTCCTATAAAGGTCCCATTTCCCCTTTCTCTTCTTTCCTCTTCTCCATCTTCCCTCATATGCTCCTCCCTTCCTCTCCCCTTTGCTTTCCTCCCCACCCTCTCCTTCTCTTTCTCCTCCACACCACAACCAAATCTTGAGGGCCCTTTAAGTCCCTGCACTGTTCTGGGTGTCGGGGAATGCAGAGAAAATGGGCAATGGATGTGATCCTTTTGCTTAAGGACTCCACAGTCTCGGAAACTTGGTGACTGAAACAAAAGGAGCCAAAAAGTGGGGACGCCATTTTACCTGCTAAAAGAGGGCGCATTTTCAATGTGGGATGTGGGATTATCGCTATCCTTTTTCTTTTCCTTCCCCTTTTACATCTACAGCCTTTTCAAATGCAAGGACCCCTTTATGGCATTAAAAAGCCCTCATCATGTAGGAACATGATGAGTCATAGGATTTTCAGGACTATCAATGGAGAAAATGTGCAGCTGTCCAAAAGTTACTGTGGATTCATTTATGCTCAACCAGTACGCATGCCTTCCAAGTCCTGGCAGCTGGACCATCTAGGGGTGTGGGAGGCAGACGGATGCAGCTGAATCCAGAGGTGCTGGGCATACAGATGATTCACCAGTGACGTCTTCCAGCAGCCTTACTCCAGAGAACTGGTTCTCGCCAACCCCGCCTTCTGTTGGAAAACTGTGACCATATGCGTTTCCTGGTGTCTGATGGGATGGCCCAACCTCTGCGCTCTTCTTCCTCCTTCTTCCTCAAGAGACACAGGGTGGGGACCCGTGGCACCGATTTCCAAACTGCCGGGTTGTTCCGGTGGCCTGCGGAACCCCAGCCCGATGACGACCCCCAGCAGGGTCTCCTGCAGCCTCAGGCTCCGTCCACAGAACAGAAACCTCAGCTGGAAGGTCGTAGTAACACACTGATGCCCAGGACAGCCTGTCTCTGGGTCTGACTGGATCCTTTTCAGCTTAACCCTATTTTTATGTTGCTTTTGTGACTTCTCAGCATTATACAGAAATGGAAGACTCTGACATTTCAGTAAGAGAGACGCATCTTCCAGGTTTAGTCTCCATGTGTCCAGAATGTTGTACTGTCCCCACCACCACAACCTTACTCTGTTCCAAGCCCATGGACTGGAAGAGTCCCAGGTCTGACCAGCAGCTTCCTTCCAGGACAGCCGGGCAAGGAGAGCATGTGGTCCCCACCCTGCAGACCCCGGGCTGTCCTCACTCTGGGGACCACAGTGCAGAGTTCACAGCCACTGGACCTATTCTCATCGAGAACACCGGCCTGTCGATGATGGTGCCCTAGATTCTCTACAAAGAAAATTGTTCTTTTGCCATTTCCAGTTCCATTCGGGCTTCTGAGGAACCTGAAGTTCCCAGTCCCTGGGCCAGACATGAAACGGGCTTGAAATGGGGTCAGTTCCCCTCTTGGTGTTCACAGCAAACCCCGACGGGATCAGCAGCAAGCTCATCCTGACGTCTTTTGGCTATAGATGGAAGATGCTTCCCGCTGGGGAACCACCAAACTCTATCGCTTGACTTCTTTGATTGGAACTTGCTTGCCCTGAGAGTCAGGCTTGATTTCTGGGCTTCAGACATTCTTCCTGACCCCCTCTGCTTGGGGCTTCCCAGGTTCCTTCCTCTCTTGGGCTTTTGCTGATGCTCAGAACAGTGGATCACAAGCTAATCAAGGAGAGGAGCCTCGTGCCATCGGCAGTCAACACAGCTGTATGGACCCCCTGTGGTGGGTCAAGGCCTGCGCCAGGGACTGGGGATACAAAAAGAATATGGCAGGATGCCCACCCTGAATAAACTCACCTCCTGATGGGGACTTAGACACAAATGGCGATTAGACTCTAGTGTGACAGATGTCCTATTGACGAGAGACCCCGGATGTTGTAGGAGAAACCATGGTCTTATACCTACATTCTTGTGCATTCAGGGAAGACTTCCTGGAAGTAGAGACCTCTGAGCTCACTGTGCAGGTAACCATTGGCAAGATTTCAGCATGACACCATGCAGCGGGCATATCCAGAGTAAAATACAACAGGCAGTGGTGATAAGGATTACAATTCACAGTGGACCCTTATCAGTGACTCCCTGCAAATTGGTTTCTCTCTGGTCACCACATATCCTGGGAGCAGGAGAGTTTAAACTGCATGTCCTGCCCACCTCGGAGACCAGGACAGGGCCCCAGTGGTGATGATGTCACTGGGATGGAATTTACTGGAGACCGCCACACTGTGTCCCAGTCCTTCTCCCTGTCTGCCATCCACACGCACCTGTAACAGCCTGCCCGACACGATGGGTGAGAACATGGCTTTGGTCCAACTGGTCTCATCCAATGGCCCCCCGTTCCCACGACACCCCAACTCCTCAGCACAAAAGCCAAGTCCTCTGCAGTTGGCCCCTTCTTTCATTGCTTCTTCCTTCCCCCAAATTCTGAACCTCTCTCTGATGTCCAAACACTGCCTGTGCACACTCCATCATCATCCGGCCAGAAAGCCTGGCTTGCAGGATGCTGTCTCCCACAAGCCTCTGAGCTCACGGAGCCCAAAGACGGTGTGCGATTTGTCTCCATGTGAAAATACGGAGATGCCGCTGACCGCATGCTCAGTGCTTTATAAATGTTTTGCTCAATGAATGAGTGAGTGAGTGAGTGAATGAATGCAGGAGGGAGGGATGCAAAACCAAAGGAAGTCCTCAGAGAACCAAAAAGCATTGGCTTCCTTGTCTGGAAATGAAACAGGACATCAGAGCCAGCGTCTCAAAACCACACACGGAATCTCCCCATACCAGCATCAGGTAGGGTCGGGTGCTCTGGCTGGAAACCACGAGAAACTATGTAGACGCGTGCCCTCAAGGGTCCGTGTGTGGGCTGATCCGAGAAGATGCATGGCAGCCCATTCTCAGGCCATGGACAGAGCCTAAAGGGTACAGTTTCGCAATGAACTTTCTACAACCGACCTCAGGGGAGAAACGCTTAGGAAGTCTGAAGGCTGGTCACGTGGCGTGCCTAAAATCCTTTCCTGAAGCAATCCCCTCAGTTCTCCGACTGTCTTGCCGAATAGAATGGAATCTCATCTGAAAAGCTACTGCGGTCCCTCTGGAAATGCAGAGAACGCCTCCGAGGGCAAATGAGCTGATGCCTCTTACTTTGGACATAACAAATGCCTCTTGCAGGGCTCAGCCTCCTCTCTGGACATGCCTTCCTGCAACTGCAGGCTCCGTGGATTGGCAGGGCAGAGGGAGGGGTGAGCGATCCACACCGCTCACCCCTGCCCAACCCTGCCCCTCCCCCAAAGGCAACAAAGAACCATGTGTGCAGGGAAACATGCTGAGCAATGAGTGTATGCCAGGCACGGGTCCCTGCACTCTCATTCAACTCCAGCACCACTCCTGTGAGCTAAAAACCGTTGTGCCCTACTGGGTACACACCCAAGACGCTGAGCAAATGCCTCTCCCTGCCTCATCTGTAAAATGGGTGTGATCGCGACGCCAGTCGCAGCTCCACGTGGGTTAATGCTTTAAAACCTAGTGCAGTGCGCAAAATGGCAACTTTGTTAAATAAGAGAATAGAAAAATAGATGAAGGAAGGGACAAGTGGCTGGATAGATAAATAGAGTCTCAGGGCCAAGGTCAGATGGGTCGTAGGTGTGGAAGGCAGGTGTGTGTGAGCAGACAGGCCCACCCTACCTCCTGGGGCAGTCTGGACCTGCCGGGATGGCTTGCCATGCTCCCTCAAACCTTCGGGGAAGGGCGCTCCCTTTTGTGGCTCATTCTGGTGTTTTCTACCTGGGATTTCCAGGATGGTGTGTGTCTGCATTTTCATTGATTCCTTCTCGCCAATGAGAAACGCATGGCTGGTACCTTGTGAGCGAGTAGCCGGACCGGTATCCCACGGCCTCCTGCAGCAGCAGCAGCCCGAGGCACTCGTGGAGGCACGTCTTAGGCACATGCCAATTATTGTCACATGTTCCCTTTTAGATTTTCTCTTTCTGGCTCCCACTTCTTAATGCCCCCCACCCCCGACTCTGCCTTTTAGTGGCAACACTGGAAAGAGAGAGCTGGGACGCCCACTCTGTGAGCCAGCCTCCCCTCCTTCCTCAGGCCGGCGCAGAAGCCCTTGAGGTCCGGACAGATACCTGGAGCACGCAGCGTCCTCCCCACAAAGACCAGACCCAGCAGGACTTGTGATCGGACATGATGTGCATGGCTGCCTAAGTGCTCTCAGATATGTAGGCGCTTCCCGTCCTTCAAGGTACAAATAGAGGGGGAAGCTTCAGCATCACGCAGGGACGAAGACAGCGGGGCCCGGTTGCAAACCTACAGCTGCCTCGGCTCCCAGGAGAGCGCTCAGCCTCGGTCTTCCCAGCCAGAACGCGTCTGCTCCGGCAAACAGATTTAATTGTCCCACTTCCCAGCTCCAGTTCACAAGACCACAGTGACAGAGATCACGGCCCCTTTGTCATGGAAGAAACGGACGGCGGAATGAGCATTCAGAGCTGCTGCTTCCACAGCTGCCCTTCGCCGCCTCAACCGAGCCGAGGACGCGCACGCTGCTCAGCCTCCTGCTCCCAAGCCCGTGGCAAGTTCCCTTTGGATCTGTCACTCCTTCTACTTACATGGCAGACAGACTCACTCAGCAGATCTGAACGTGTCTGCACTGCTGCCTCATTTAAGCCCAAGGATGCGAGGAAAGAACTAGAAACAGAAAATACAGGGGACGCCTGGGTGGCTCAGTGGGTTAAGCCTCTGCCTTCGGCTCAGGTCATGATCTCAGGGTCCTGGGATCCAGGCCCGAGTCGGGCTCTCTGCTCAGCGAGGAGCCTGCTTCCTCCTCTCTCTCTCTCTCTCTGCCGCCTCTCTGCCTACTTGTGATCTCTGTCAAATAAATTTTTTTAAAAATCTAAAAAGAAGAAAAGAAATTACAGACTCAGTCCTTGCAGTGTGCTGCCGGCCATGAGAAATATCAGAATCATAAAACCCGTGATCGCCCCCGAGGAGATTACAATATACTTGAGTAAATTAAAAACGAAATAAGAAAGTATTTGAACTACAGTTCTGTGCGCCAGGAGAAGGTCACGAGGCAGGAACTGAAGGACTTCGAAGTGAAGGCAGCAGAGGCCGTGACTGGGATTGAGGATGGGGCGTGCGCCCTCCTTGCGCGGTGCGGGTCTGGTTTCCTGGATTGCCTTCCTGGGAGAGAGGTGTTGGGTCAGAGGGCGACGGAAAGAGCTTGACGTTTACCCCATGAAAGGAATCCAGTGATGTTTTTTCCACCCAGACGGGCCTTGGTCTAGGCTCACAAACCCGGCTGTGTTTGGGACGACCCCAATGGGAACAGAATGGGGTGCGGAGACCCGCTTTTGTGTCCTCGCAGAGTCCAAAGGGAGAGGGACGTCCTCAGCGTGCTGGGGTGTTGAAGGGAAGCCGTGCTGTACATCAGGAGGCACGTGGCAGGCAGAAGCGAGGGGATGAGCCGGAGGCTGCTGGCTGGACAGTGATGTGATACCACAGAAGCCCCCCAGAACAAGCACGACCCGCAGCAGCCCCCGCACGCTGTTGGAAGGACAGGAACGGAGACCAAGAAGCCCCTT